>JAQZBX010102756.1:0-11128 GCA_029593785.1 Cabassous unicinctus | reverse complement strand
GGAAAAATGTAAAAAAAAAAAAATTAATTTTTTTGTTTTTTCCCATTTATTGAATATCCCAATCCTTTAATTTTATTTTATTTCTAGTGTTGTTTTTAAAGTTATCATGTATTTTATCTCTTATATTTAAACTTATCTTTATTATTTCATTTTCCTATTAATTGTATTTGGCTATTATATGGGCTTCATCTTCAAGGAAGGTTTGGATCACAGAAGGGTTACAGAGAGGACAAGAGAGGATCATTGGTGGGGGTTGTCTGGGATGGTGGTTTCATGGGAGGAAGTTCACCTGAATATACATGAAAGACATATAAAATTGTTCAAATGATCAAGGGGTGGGTCACATTGGGTAGACAATCACTCAATAAATGAGGGAATACTGAACTCCCAGCCAGGAGAGCTCTGCCACATTCTCCAAGGGAGCAGCACCAGTCCCCCGAGTGCAGGGGCCATGTCTGGCAAAGAAGGAGGGTCCACTGATGGGTTCTTGTTATTGATGACTAGCCTTATGAGTCTTTGCTCTCATAATCGAAACTTAGCCTACTGTTATGGGGTGCCTAAGGGTTGCCACCTGAGAGCCTCTTTGTTGCTCAAATGTGGCCTCTCTCTAAGCCAAACTCAGCATATGAATGCATTACCTTCCCCCCAGCGTGGGACATGACACCCAGGGATGAGCCTCCCTGGCAATGAGGGATTAATACAAAGTGCCAACTGGCCATACGACTGGAAAAAGACCTTGAATACAAGGGGGGAAAGGTAAAGACAAATGAGTTCATGTGGTTAAGAGACTTCAAAGAGAGTCGGGAGGTCATCCCAGAGGTAATGCTTATGCATACCTCAGTAAGATCTCATAGAACACCAAAGTGGATATCATCCCACATGGAGGGGCTCCTGAGGGCTCTGGAGACACCCAGGTCCTATATAAGGGGGGATAGCTCCAGAGATTGATGCCTTATCAGTGGGCTCTACTTTGGAATCTGTGCTCCTGAGAGTGACAGAGTTGGACTCAAATAAGTCCTCCCTGCACATGGTCCATCAGTTCCTTCTCTTCAAACCTATATGTGATGCTGGAGTTTGTAGTTGTACTTCCAGAGACTGGAGCCTCGGGCCTGCCCATGTACCAGCTGTGCCTGGAATCTCAGTGGAGCTGCAACTCTTACTCTACAGCTCAATGGACTCACCCAAGTCACCTGGTGAGGAGATGATGATGGACAACAGCCATCCCAGGGAATGGAGAGAGCCTGCAGCTGCAGGCAGGATAATCCCATCCACCATATCCATGGGATATGGATCCCCTCTCACTTGGAGGTGGAGTGGACATCACCATCTCAAAGTCCTCAGGATTGGGGGAAGAGCTATAGACTAGAGTGTACTTAATGGTATTCTGTTGTAGGCATAATGTGATTCAAGCAATGGAAGAAAATACAACAGTGAGGTGGAGCCAGTGGCCACTGGACGCTTTTGGGGCAGGGAAGGGAAAAGCAATTGTAATACAGGGGCTTTTTCAGGACTTGGGAATTATTCTGAGTAACATTACAATGACAGATATAGGGCATTTTACATCAGAATATAACATGCAGAACTGTGTGGGAGAGAGTGGGGTCTACAATGTGAACTATGGTCCATGCTTAGTGGCAAAGCCCCAGGATGTGTATATCCATTGCAGGTGATGTGCCAGACTAATGAAAGATGTTTATGTGGGATTTTATGGGAGGTGTGGGAGGTGGGGAACATGGAAATCCCTGTAATTTTTGTGTAACATTTATGTAATCTAAGCATCTTTTAAAATATATAAAAAAAGAAAGGCTCAATTCCTGCCTTTCAGGAACTCCCATTCATGAGCAGGGAGGAGACTAGGGATATGTTGCAAACTCTAAAACAGTATTTCCGTGATGTGATGGCTCTTGTAAGCAAAGCACTGTAGGCGTGCTGGGAACAGTGGGATGAATTATTCCTGGAAGCTGAAAGATAGTGGAGGGGTTTAAAGAAATGGAATGAGGAACTTAAACTAAGCTTAAATACAGAGGATTCTTTAGGGAAAGACATCATGGAGATCTGAGAGAGATCTGTGGAACATCAGAGAGGCAAACACATTCTTCCGTAGAGCAGGATAGTGGTACTGCGTTGGCTCCTCCAGGTGAGCTAACTTTTCCCTCTCGTGCTGCCTTCCTCAGGTGTATTGTAGAGCCTGGGGGAATCACTTGGATTTTATATATATATTTATGTGTGGGAGTGTAGGTATATATATATATGTATAGAGCAGATATTTTGACATAATATGGATATAATATTTTTTTCAGATTTGTGAGATTATTTTATAAAACTCTGTTAGGATGTTATTAAACGAGAACACACTACACAAAAAATAATAATAATTATTATTATTATTATACAGCATGATCAAGTGGAATTTATCCCTAGTATGCAAGGTTGGTTCAACATAAGATTATCAATTAATGTAATAAACCACATTAACAGAATGAAGGGGAAAAAAACCACATGATCATCTCAATTGACAAGAAAAGGCACCCTTTCTTTATATAAACACAGAACACTAGGAATAGAAAGAAACTTACTCAACTTGATAAAGGACATATATAAAAAGCCTACAGCTAATGTCATACTTAAGGGTGAAAGACTGAAAGCTTTCCCACCAAGATCAGGAACAAGATATACGGCCAGAAAGCACATGAAAAGATGCTCATCATCATTTGTCATCCAGGATATGAATATCAAAACCACAATGAGATACCATTTCACACGCATTAGAATGACTGCTATTAAAAAACAAAACAAACAAACAAACAAAACAAGTGTTGGAGAGGATTAGGAAAAATAGGAACACTCATTAATTGCCGGTGGCAATGTATAATGGTGCAGTTGCTGTGGAAGGCAGTTTCGTTGTTCCTCAGAAAGTTAAGTATGAAAATATCATATGATCCAGCCATCCCACTCCTCAGTATATACCCAAAAGAATTAAAAGCAGGCTCGCAAACACATATATGAACACTGATGTTCATAGTGGCATTATTTACAATTGCCAAAAGATGGAAGCAACCCTAGAGTCCATCAAATGATGAGTGGATAAATTTAATGTGGTATATACATACAATGGAATAGTATTCAGCCATAAAAGGATCTTGGCTGATATATGTATGTCCTCTGAGACATTTTTTTTTTCCAACATAGGGCAGTTTCGTAGCCTTTCTCTTTAGTCAATTTCTTCAGGGTTTCAGGAAACTCCCTAGCTGCCTTTTGATTGGCAGTCGCTGCCTCTCCTATTACTTTTACATTGCGTAGGCTAAACCTTTTTATGCCAACCCATTATATATCAAAACAGTGATGGTTAAAATCTTGATGTGGAAGGGATAGCTGTATTGATAATTGAGGTGCATATAATGCAGGTTTCATATGTTCTATACCTTTGTATATGAATGAAAATTTTCATAGTAAAAATAAATGTAAAATGTAATATTTGTTACACTTAGGAGTCCCTACAAAGTAAAAGCCTTTTGATTTTATAATAGAAAGGATCTTCTAGATCACACATACCACAATCACTGACTATTTTTTCAGGCTAAGACTTAAAGATGCTACCAATAAAATATAGTGAGTATCAGGAGAATAGTGAGTACCTTCTGATGAATAAAGCAAATACAATAATACTATCAAAACAATCTTACTGAGCACCTATAAGGAACATCACTACCAGATGAGTCTGCAGGAAGAGTGCCCTCACTATATGTGAATGCCATTTTTTGGAGCAGGGGGAAACTGAAATTGGAAAATTATAAGACCTCTAAAACAGATACATTATGGATTTTATTGTGGCCTAAAATGGCCCTTAACATTACACTATACTTATAATTGAGCAAAAAATAGATGGGAAAATAACAAAAAACTGCAGCTAAGCAGGCTGCGCTACACAGCCTGCTAAAAGAGCTGCAATGACCCCTACCTCCTAATATTCACACATTTGTATAATTTTTTTCCCCTTGTGTAGGTTGGAAATAGTGGTTTGTTTCTAACTAATAGACTATGGCAAAAGTGGGGGGGCTGTCACTTCCTGAGATTCGATTATAAAAGACTGATTTCCATCTTCTTCACAACTCTCTGGCTCCTGACAGGTACTTGTTTTGATGGAGTAAGTTGATGAGGCTCATGTAGCAAGGAACTGAGTACAGGCTCTGGGCAAACCTAATAAGGAACTGAGGCCTCCAGTCCAGCAAGCCTTGAGGAAGTGAAGGAGGATCTTTCAGGTGACCCTTCAGATGTACCATACCTGCCCCTTTGCCCTGCCCCAGCTTAAACCTGAGTGAAGCCTTGTGAGAGACCCTGACAGCAAAGAACCCACGTAAATTGTATCCAAGTTCCTGACACACAAAAACTATAAGAGAATAAACACGTGTTGCTTTAAACCAATAATTTTGGAGTATTAACTAAGCAGCAAAGGAAACTTACAAATTTGAGTTCTTTAGGTAGAATAGCCTGGAAAGTTGCTAAAGTTGTTTATTCTGTATATCATTAAATAAATTAAAACTTCAAGTAAAATTAGTTTTATGTGTGTATACTTAGCTTTTTGATTTAGTATATATTTCTAGATACAGGAAAACAAATAAATCAAAATCAAAATTTGTGTTTTTGATAAAATATAAAACTACAATTTACATCTATTTCTGTTATCTAGACTGTTATAGACAATACTTCCTTCCAAACTTTAATCTCTTCCTTTAGACAAATGTTTTATTCTATTAGAAATATATCTCCTTCTTATTATGGCTCTGGTCATTAATTAAAATAGACTACTACTATCTCAAAATAATTACTCCTGATTAAAGCTCTATCCTATTTTCAGGGTTAGTTTTAGCCCTTAAAATCCTAAGAAAATTAGAGGCCTTACTCTGACTCCTCCCCTTTCCATTCAATCTGGTTTGCTGAAACTTTACCAGGTAGTTAAATAGATTTTCCATCTTCCTCATTAAGGTGTTTCAAAGTGAGTAGATGTTCTATCAAATCATCTTTCAGTCATCTATCTGTCCTGTAAACATTTATCATCTATCTATCTATCTGTCTATCTATCTATCTATCTATCTATCTGCCTGCCTGCCTAGCTCTCCTGGATTGTATGTGTGTGTTGATTAAAAATTTAATTTTTATGTAGTATGCTGGTTTTGTGGACCCCAGAAAATCCTGTTCTTAAAGAAAATCCACTTCTGTGCCTGTAAACCCATTGTGGTTGGGGCCTTTTGATTAGATACAGTTAAGGGACATTTTGATTACATCACTTTTGATTAGACCACTTCAGTTAAGGGCCTTTCATTAGATTATGGGACCCAGGGTGGGTCTTAATTCTTTACTGGAGTCTTATATAAATGGAGGACTGGAAGTAAAGACAAACAGAGAAATAGAGCTGCCATTTTAATCCTGCCATGTGAGAGAGGACTCCAGGATTGCCTACAGCTGCAGAAAGACAGGGAAACCCTGAAAAGCTGAGAGAGAGGCCTGAGGCTGGAATCAGCGGAGCAGCCTGAAGCTGAAGAGAGAGGCCCTGGAAAGATGAGCCATATGTCTGATTGCCCACAGCTGAGTTTAGACAGGAAGTGAGTCTGGAGGAGAGGGTAGAGAACAACCTCCATTTTGTCTTATCATATGGCAGGAGTCCAGGATCACCAGCAGCTGACCTTCAGTGAGACACTATCTGTAATGATGCCTTGATTTGGCCATTTACACAGCCTCAGAACTGTAAGATTTTACCTTAATAAATTCCTATTATAAAAGCCAACCCATTTCTGATATTTTGCATTGGCAGCCCGTTTACAAACTAAGAAACTATCTATCTATCTTGCTCCAAACTATTTGATTCTGACCAGGATACATAAAATCTGGCTTATCTTCTTATATGTCATAAAGGCCACTCCAATATATCATGACCTCTTCATATGTGCAGAAAGGTATTACTTTCTTTCAAGAATGATTTTATTTATATTAGCTGCTATAATTAACAGCTTCCATAACGAACATCCTTCATTTAAAAATTTTTATTAACTACTTTATTTCAAATTCACAAAAATAAAAGAGCATAAAAAGGCAGCTCAGCAAGTTATGAAAACACATCCTTCAAATCTCAGTCGTTTAATAAAACACACATTTATTTATTGACTTTAATAGCTGATACAGAATTCTGGGAAGATGGCGGATTAGAGAAGCACAGGGCTCACTTCTCTCCAAGAAAATACCTAAAGGACAGGCAGAAACTGTTTGCAAAACTGTTTTAGTGCTTAGGACACCAGAGGAAAGCTGGGCAGCATTGAGAAGGGGTGGGGGTGGGGCGGGGAAGGAGACTAAGTAGGGAAGATCCATGAGTAAAGCTGCAGCTGCTGGTGCTCAACTCCCTATCCTTAGAACAGACAGCTTTGGGTCCTCGGCTCCTAGTTGGTGGCTAGAGACTGAGAAGGTCTCAGGTGTACTCTTCCACAGGAAAGGGGAGAGGGAGGGACATAGTCTATGGCTGATCTGGCTTTTGACCAGCAGATTTGGTCTGCTGTGTCCTGTCATGGGTCACACCTTTCCAGGCCAGGTGGAGTCATGCCATTGTTTTCCCTGGGAGCAAGCAGGGGACTAATAATAACCTGTCTTCTCAAACACCTTCCCTACTGACCCGGACTGTTTGCTGACAATGCAGAGGGGAAAGGAAGTTTATTTTCTCCCTGAGAAAAGGGAGGTGTGGCCAGCTGAGGGAGGAGAGCTGCCTCTGAGCAAGTTTGATTTGTGAGGCTTGGCTCAGAATTGCCTGCCTGAGGGGGAATTTTACAGGACATTTCTTTTCTACCACCCACCCAGGCCAGGGTTCCAGTGAACACATTCTACCCTAGGTTTTCAGCAGAGAGGATTGCTGAAGAGTGCCATCTGTTGGCAGGCCAGGAAAGCGCAAGCATGGAGAGAAAAAGTAAATAAAAGAGGTATTTGCTCCTTTACTGTCCCCATCCCCAAGGCCCTGGAAAACTGGTCTGCACTCCATTACTGGGTCTATGGGCCTGATTTGAGGTTAACAGTTAAACAGGGGCAATCCTAAAGACCTAGAATAAATTGAACCAAGAATCAAAGAATGGCAGTAACACACAGCCACTCAACACTAAATCCCTAGGAAAGAGAGAGAAACTGACCATCAATGAAACTCATCATCATAATCAGTTGCCTATACATCAGCAAAAAATTATGTCATACTAAGAAAAAGGAAGATATGGCTCAGGCAAAGGAGAAATCTAAGCTCCAGATAAGACACAGGATTTGAAACAACTAATCAATGATGTTGAAACAAATCTCCTAAACCAAATCAACGAGTTGAAGGAAGAAGCGGCTGATGAGATAAAAGACATTAAGAAGACACTGGGTGAGCACAAAGAAGAATTTGAAAGCTTGAATAGAAAAATAACAGACTTATGGGAATGAAAGACACAATAGGGTGAGATTTAAAACACATTAGAAGCATACAACAGCAGATTTGAATTTGCAGAAGAATCAGCAACATAGAAGACAGAATAGTTGATATTGAAAAGATAGAAC
Source organism: Cabassous unicinctus (assembly GCA_029593785.1). Lineage (NCBI taxonomy): Eukaryota > Metazoa > Chordata > Mammalia > Cingulata > Chlamyphoridae > Cabassous > Cabassous unicinctus. The sequence continues at coordinate 3,565 of JAQZBX010102756.1, read as the reverse complement.
AGAGAGAGAAAAGAATGGAAAAAATTGAGCAGGGGACTTCTGGTAAGATGGTGTCAAAGTAGGTAGGGAGAGCTCAACTCTCTCACAAAAACAATGGAGGAAGGGCAAAAAGCTACCCAGGGGAGCTGCTTTGGGGATCTGCAGACCAGGAGAGTGTTGTACATCATCCAGGAGGGAGAGAGACAGAGAAACAAAGAGGCCAAATGAAAACCATGAGTTTCTCACCCCTGTGGCAGGGGACAGCACGTATACCCCAACCTCAAGCTGAATAGCCTTGGTAACCCCTGGCTCACAGCAGCCAACTGAGTGGGAAAGAAAGTTCTCCTCCCTGTAAGGAAGAGGGGTCTGACAGAGGGCAGAGAGTTTGTCCAGTGGAGCCTCTTTTGAATCTCAAAGAAGACCTCAGCCAGCATGGAAGTGGCCCCAGGGAGAGGGGAGACAGGATCTGATCAGGTAGGCTGTCACACCCACCCACCCTGGGGGACAGATGAACCAGGTCAGTGAGGAGGCAGACAGAAACAGGTGCATAACCAGCCCGGGAAAAAAGGAAGCCAGGAGAGATAGACAGCAAACTGTTAGAAGCCCAACTCACCTGAGGAAAAGGAGGTGGGGAGACCAGATAGGCTTTCTGAAGCCTATCTAACCTGTGAAGTGGGTGTAGCTCAGTGTAGGAACACTTACCTCACATATACAAGGTCCTTGATTCAATTCCCAGAACCTCCTAAGAGAGGGGATCCAGAGAGTGATCCACTGGGTTGTCAGGCACCCAGCAAGCACTTTATGACAGGGAACTTATAGACTGAGTTTTTTTTTTTTAGGTTTTTTGATCTGTTAATTTTTATTTTTTTATCATTAAAAAAATTCTTTATTTTATTCACTAAAACTGGGTACATTACCTATGGAGGGCAGGCTTCAGGTGATTGATTAATGAGCACTGGAAGCCTGAGATGGTTCCTAGGGACCTAAGAGGGAAGCCTATTTTTCCTGGGTTGATTTATTTGTTTGTTGTTTATTGTGTTTTCACTTCATTTATTTCTTTTTTTTTCCTTTTCCTTATTTTTTCTCCTTATTTTTTTATTACTTTTCTTCCTTTCATTTTTCCCTCTTCTGTTGCTTTTCTTTCATTCTACTTTGCCTTCTTTGATCTCCTCCTCCTCTTCCTTTTCCCTCTCTTCCTCCTCCTTCTTCTCTTTCCAGTCTTTTATTTTATTCTATTTTTTCTTGTTTCATTTTATTATACTAACTTTCTAAAATTCTTATTCCTTTGTATTTTTTATGGTTTTTCTCTCATGACATTTATTTTCCTGGCTCTTGTATGGTTCCTTTTCTATCATTTTTAAAATTATTAGTATTATTCTTTTTCTCTTCCTCTCTTTCCTTTTCCATGGTCTTAATATTTTGTTCAAGGGAACACATACAAATACAAGGATATAGAATAAGAGGAGTCAGTGTCAAAAAGAAACATTACCCCCCCACACACACAATAAAAGTCTACAGTAGAAAGAGAAGCTAACCATCTGAATAAACCCATCAAAATAAAACAGATGCTTAGACACTAACAAAAAATTACAAGCTATACTAAGAAACAGAAAGAAATGGTCCAGTCTGAAGAACAAACTAAAAGACAGGAGGAGATGCAGAACATGGAACAACTACTCAAGGATGTCCAAACAAATATCATGAATCAACTTAATGAAGTGAAGGAAGAGATAAAGGATATTAAGACACTGGGGGAACTTACTGAAAAAATCATAAACATACATAAAAAGATAATGGATCTGATTGTGATAAATGGCACAATGTAAGAAATAAAAAATACACTGGAAGCATATAGCAGCAGATTTGAACAGGCAGAGGAGAGAATTACTGACATTGAAGATAATACATCTGAAATCAGACACATAGTAGAACAGACAGGTGAAAAGATAGAAAAATTCAGGAGGGCTTCAGGGAATTGAATAACAACATGAAATGCACAAACATACACATTATAAGTACCCCAGAGGGAGAGGAGAAGGGACAGGGGGCAGAAGGAGTGTTGGAGGAAATTATGGCTGAAAATTTCCCAACTCTTTTGAGGGACATGAATGTACATATCCAGAAAGTGCAGCACACCCCAAACAATATAAATCCTAACAGGCCTACCCAAGACATATACTTATCAAATTGTCAAATGCTCAAGACAAATAGAGACTATTGAAGCAGCAAGAGAAAAGAGATCCATCACATAAAAGGGAAGCTCGAGAAGATTTAAGCACTGATTTCTCATCCGAAACCATGGAGGTGAGACGGCAGTAGTATGACATAGTTAAGATGATAAAAGAAAAAACTGCCAGCCAAGAATTCGGTATCCAGCAAAGCTGGCATTCAAAACTGAAGAAGAGTACAAAATATTCACAGATAAACAGAAATTAAGATATTGTCAACAAGAAATCAGCCTTTCAAGAAATACTAAAGGAAGTTCTGCTGGTTGAAAGGAAAAAAACAGGAGTGAGAGGATTGGAGGAGTGTGTAGAAAGGAAGATTATTTTGTTAGAATAACTAAAAAGATAAAAAAAGAAATAAAAACAAATATGATGTATACTCCTAAAGAAAATATAGCTAATGTAAGTAATCCCTTGACAGTAATAATGTTGAATGTTAATGGGTTAAACTCTCCAATCAAGAGACACAGATTGGCAGAATGGATAAGGAAACATGACCCATCTATATGTAGTCTACAAGAAACTCACCTTAGAGCCAGGGATGCAGGGAGGTTGAAAGCAAATGGTTGCAATGATTTTACATGCAAACAATAACCAAAAGAGATGGAGTAGCTATACTAATATCAGACAAAATAGACTTTAAATGCAAATCTATTGTCAGAGACAAAGAGGGATACGGTATATTAATATAAGGGATAATCTATGAAGAAGAAAGAACAATCATGAATATTTATGCACCTAACCAGGGTGCCCCAAAACGAGGCAAACGTTGGAAAAACTAAGTGAAGAAATAATCTACAATTATAGCAGGGAGCTTTAATACACCTTTATAACCATTAGATAGAACATTTCAACAGAAGGTCAGTAAAGAAACAGACTTCTTGAATAATGCATTATAGAGTCTAGACCTAATAGTCATATACAGAATATTACACCCAAATACAGCAGGATATACATTCTTCTCGAGTGCACATGGATCATTCTCCAGGATAGATCACATATTAGGTCAAAGAACAACTCTCAGTGAATTCAAAAAGGTTGAAATTATACAAAGTAATTTCTCTGACCACAATGGAATGAAGCTGGAAGTCAGAAAGGGACAAAACCCAGAATAGGCACAAAGATATGGAGGTTAAACAACACACTCTTAGACAATCAGTGGGTCAAGGAGAAAATTGCAAAAGAAACCAGTAACTACCTTGCAATGAATGAAAATGAGAACACAATGTATAAAAACCTATGAGATGCAACAAAAACAGTGCTGAGAGGGAAATTATAGCCATAAATGCCTATATTGAAAATGAAGAAAGAGCTAAAATCAAAGACTAACTGCACACCTGGAGAAACTAGAAAAAAAAAAA
>JAQZBX010102755.1:0-11124 GCA_029593785.1 Cabassous unicinctus | reverse complement strand
AAATGGATTGGTTGTAAATATTAATAAGTAAATTGTGCCTTAATGACAGTCTCACTACTTTATTCTCAAAAGTCTTGGTTCATCTGGAATTGTCAAGCTACATTTCAAAAATCTTTATACTTTGGAGACACAACATTATAATCCTGAAAACAACTCACACTGGCTTCTACAACATGCTGTGAAACCCAAACACAGTACAAAGAGTGATGCAGAAAAATAATATTCCTAGCTCTGATACTGAACAGATGGAGATGAGGCAGGATGGGAGATAAAGCCTAGTGAACATGCGTGTTAAAGTCTATCTAGAAAACAATTGTTGCATTAAAAGCCAGTGATTCACTGAAATCTGTTCTTTCAACAGGAGAAAAACAAAAATGATGCAGCTGTTTTGAGTGTACAAGTTTGTCTGAGGAAAGACTTCCACTCCTCAAGCATCTGCCCTCATTCGCAGTGATCTTCTTCCCTATTGCAGGAAACTGCAGCCCCCAGAAGAGAGTTTCCTCAAGGTCTCCCCATCATGTCTCATCCCTCCTTGAATCTGAGCTCAAACACTTTGCCTTCTCTCCTATTTCTATGGAAGAACTCCTATCCAAAGCCAACCCCGCTAATTCTCCTTATATGTCTATACTTCTTCTGTGAATTCCCCCAATATTTTCTTCTTTTTCCAGAGCCAACTCCTCTAACACTTGTATAAAAATATAGAGGAAAATTGTGCTGGGCCATGGCTTTTGCTCGGTATTTATCAAACTGTGGTCCTGAGACCAGTTGCAGAGGTAGCATTGCCTGGAAACTTGTCAGGAAAGCAAATTTGCAGGCATGACCCCAGGCCAGGGAATCAGAAACTCCAGGGATGAGGCCCAGAAATCTATATTTTAACACGCTCTCTAGGTGACTTGGATTCACTCTAAAGTTTTAGAGCCATTGATCTATCAATTGGCTCCTTTTCTTTCTGTAACAATTTTTCTTTCTCTGATAGATTACATTAGATCTCTGATCAAGAGAATGCAGATAGAAATCAATAACAGCGAGAACAGGGCAATTCACAAATATATGAAAATTTAAAAATGCACTCTTTTCCAACCAATTAGTCAAAGAAGAAATCTCAAGGGAAATTAGGAAATATATTTAGGTGAATGAAAATGAAAACACAACATCACAACTTATGGGATGGAGGAAACATAGTGCTGAGAGGGAAAATTTTTACCTATAAATGCTTATATTAAAAAAGAAGAAAGATCTCAACTCAGAGACATGACTTCATAACTGGAGGATCTAGAAAAAGAAAATCAAATTAAACCCAAAGACAGAAGAAGGAAGGAAATAATATTGAAGCAGAAATAAATTCTTATAACCGAGAATTTTTTAAAAAATAGAATCAACAAAACCAAAAGTTGTTTCTTTGAAAAGATGAATAAAATGACAAATCTTTAACTAAACTGACAAAGGAAAAAAAGAGAGGACACAAATAAAGAAAATCAGAAATGAAAGGGTTATGTTACTACCAACAACAAAGAAATAAAAAGGATCATAGCACACCATGAACAAACGAAAGCCAAGAAATTAGATAACCCAGATGAAATGAACAAATTCCTAGAAACACACAAACTACCTACACTGACAAAAGAAGATATAAAAGATTTCAAAAGACCAATGACTAGTAAATAGATTGAATCAGTAATAAAAAATCTCCCAACATAGAAAAGCTCGGAACCAGATAGGTTCACCGGTTAATTTTACCAAACTTTACAAGAAGAATTAACACTAATCCTGCTCAAACTCTTCCAAAAAATTGAAGAGGATGGAATACTTCCTCACTAATTTTTAAGGTCAACATCATCCTACTCCTAAAGTTAGATAAAGATACCACAAGAAGAGAAAATTACAAACCAATATTCTTTATGAGTATAGATGTAAAAATCCTCAAAAAAATATTATCAAGCCAAACCAACAGCACACTAAAAGAATTATATACCATGATCAAGTGGGATTTATCCCAGGCATGCAAGGGTGGTTCAACATCAGAAAATTAATTAATACAATACACCAGATTAACAGAATGAAGGGAAAAAAACACACTATCATCTCTATTGATGCAGAAAAGGCATCTGACAAAATCCAGCAACCCTACTTGATAAAAAATAATAATAATTAGAAAACTAGGAATAGAAGGAAACTTCCCTAACATGATAAAGGGCATTGTGGCAGTTTGATATTATTTACGAATTCCAAAAAAGACACATTTGATTATGTTTGTAAACTGGTCTGTTCCTCTGGGCATGATACCCTTTGATTGTATTAGATTCAGCTGAGAAGACTTTGATTAAATTATGTTAAGATTATAGCTTTGATTCAACCATGTCATTAGGGCAGCTCAGAGTTGAGCCCCCGCCTCCTTGGTGGGCTATATAAACAGATGCTCAATCGAAAACAAAGAAGCAGATAACATGAGAAAAGAGAGACAGCTCCATAGACAGAGCAGAGGCCCAGAAGGGAAATGAATCATTCACCTGATAATTTACAGCTGACCTTGTGAAGAGACCAGAGAGGCTGGACCCAGAAAGAAATGAGCCCTGGGAAGAGAGATGAGCCCTATGCTAGCCTGCAGTTGAGGTCGGAAGAAGCTGGACCCATAGAGCCTTAAGAGGAAAGAGAAGGGCTGAACCCTCTCAGACATTGCCTGCCATCTTCCTCTAACACATAGCAACAGAATTTGGTAAGGAAGTAACCTTGAGTTGGACTCTTTAGGGCCTTGTAACTGTAAGTTTCTATCCTAAATAAATACCCTTTATAAAAGCCAATAGATTTCTGGTACTTTGCATCAGCATCCCTTTGGCTGACTGATACAGGCATATATGAAAAACACAGCTAACATCATACTCAGGGGTGAAAGACTGAAAGCTTTCTTCTAATATCAGGACAAGACAAAGATGCACACTGTCACCACTGTTACTCAACATTGAACTGGAAGCTCTAGACAGAGCAATTAGGCAAGGAAAAGAAATCAAAGACATCCAAATCAGGAAGGAAAAGGTAAAATCTTCCCTATTTGCAGATATGTTGCTGTAAATATAGAAAATCCTGAAAAATTCACTACAAAACTACTAGAGCTAACAAATGAACCCAGCAAAATGGCAGGGTACAAGATCAACCCTCAAAAATTAGTAGTGTTTCTACACACTAGTAATGATCAATTTGAATAGGAAATCAAGAAAAATAATCCATTTACAATAGCAATTAAAGGAGTAAAATATCTAGGAAAAAATCTAACTAAGGATATAAAGGATTTGTACACAATAAATCATAAAACATTGCTAAAAGAAATCTAGGAGACCTAAATAACTGGAAGGACATTTCTTGTTCATGGATTTTAAGACTAAATATTGTTGTCAATTCTACCCAAATTTATTTACAGATTCAACACAGTTGCAATCAAAATTTTAACAGCCTTCTTTGCAGAAAAGAAAAAGCCTATTATCAAATTTATATGGAAGAGTAAGGGACCACAAAGAGCCAAAGCCATGTGGAAAAAGAAGAGTGAAGTTGGAGGACTCACACTTCCTGATCTTAAAAGTTATTACAAAGGCAGAATAATGAAAACAACATGGTACTGGCACAAAGACAGGCATAAAGACCATTGGAATTGAATAGAGAATTCAGAAATCAACCCTCACATATGGCTGTAACTGAGAGTTAAGAATGAACAAATGATTATGATTGCTGAGTCATTATATAGTTGCTTTTTCTTTATTCGTTGTATCATAGAATAGTCAAAAGTTAATTACTGAAACTCACTAGGCTGGCCTCACACTTGTGTATACCTGCTTTTGTGATGGTAACGACTCCACCCTCCCCTGTTTGGGTCCATAAAAACCTTACACTCCTCAAATTCAGGAAGACAGATTTTAGGCCATTAGACCATCTGATCCCCTTGCTGTGTGCTGGCAATAAAATCTTTCTCTCTTTCATACCCTGACGTCTTAGGAATTGGTCATTTGAAGTGCACCAGGCAACAGCCCCACTTTTGCTCAGTAACATGACCGATTTTTGAGTGCCAAGTCCACTCAACTGGGGGAGAATAGTCTCTTCAACAAATTGTGCTGGGAAAACTGGATATCCACATGCAAAAGAATGAAGATGAAGCCCTACCTTATATACAGAAATCAATTCAAAATGGATGAAGAACTGAACATAAGAACAAAGGCTGTAAAACTCCTAGACCAAAACCTAGGAGAGCATCTTCAAGATCTTGTGTTAGGCAACAGTTTCTTAGACTTTACAGTCAAAGCACAAACAACAAAAGAAAAGCTAGGTAAATGGGACCTCATCAAAATTTTATAATTTTGTATATCAAAGGACAATCATGAAAGTAAAAAGACAGCCTACAGAATTGCTGAAACTATTTGGAAACCACATATCTGATAACGGTTTAATATCCAGAATATGTATATATCAATCCTACAATTCAACAACAAAAAACAAAGAACGCAATTTAAAAAATGACAAAAAGACTTGAATAGACATTTCTCCAAAGAAGATAGACAAATGGCCAAAAGCACATAGAGAAAATTCTCAACATCATTAACCATTAAGGAAATACAACCAAAACCGCTATGAGATTCCTTTTTATACCCCCTTAATTGGCTACTGTTGTCAAAAGGAAAAACAATGTTGGAGAGGATGTGGAGAAATAGGCACACTCACACATTTTTGGTGGGAATGTAAAATGGGGCAACAACTGAGGAAAACAGTTTGGCAGCTCCTCAGAAAGGTAAATATAGAACTACCATATGACCCAACAATCTCATTTCTAGATACATTCCCAAAAGAATTGAAAACAGGGACTCAAACTGATATATGCACACCATTATTCACAATTGCCACACAATTAACAGGTTCGGATTTTATATATTTATGTGGTTAAAGGTACAAATTTTAGGTTGTTATTAGAATAAAAATTAAAAATAAAATAAGAGAGGACTTATTTTAATACCTGCAGTGAAATGAACCCTGATAAAAACTATGGACTATAGTTAATAGTACAATTATAATAATGTTCTTTCATAAATTGTAACAAAGGTATCACCCTAATGCAAGCTGTTAATAATAGTGATGGTGTTAGCTGTTAATAATAGTGATGGACCTCTTATTTTCTGTTGCTAGTTCTGTAAACCAGCAACTTCTGTAATTAAAAGAAAATATTTTTAAAAATTACAAGAGCCCACGCATTAGGAAAATATAATAATTATAAATTTAGATGCATCTAATCACAAAATATATGTAGCAAAACCTGAAAGAATTTAAAGTGAAATAGATAATTCAAAAATAAGGGTTACAGGGAAGCAGATGTGGCTCAAGCAATTGGGCTCCCGTCCACCATACGGAGGGTCTCGGGTCTGGTTCCTGGTGAAAGTGAGCCAGCGCAGAGAGCTGATGCAACAAGAAGACACAACAAAAAGAAACACAGAGGAGGGACAGTGAGAGACACAACAAACCAGAGAGCTAGGATAGCTCAAGCGACTGAGTGCCTCTTTCCCACATCGGAAGGTCCCGAGAACGGTTCCTGGTGCCTGCTAAAGAGAAGACGAGAAGAGAAGACAAGCAGACACAGAAAAACGTGCAGCAAATGGACACAGAAAGCAGACAGAGAGCGCAAGCAGTGGGGGGTGGGGAGAATAAATAAATAAAATTTTAAAATACATTTACTTTAAAAATAAGGGTTACATATTATAATACTGCACTCTTATTAACAATAATCTATAGAACATCCAGACAAAATGAGCAAGTTTATAGATTATATGAACAGTACTGTCAACCAATCTGACCTAAATGACATTTATAAAACACACAGCAGAATGACTACAGAATACACGCTCTTTTTAAGTGCATGTAGATTTACCAGGCTATACCTGGTGAATCCACTGAGACCATATGTCTCAATAAATTTTAAAACATTGAAATCATACATTGTATGTATGTTTTATGACCACTACAGAATTAAAATAGTGTTCAATAACAACAGAAAGAAAATCTGGGAAAATTCCTAACATTCGGAAATTAATAACACACGTCTGAATAATCCTAGGATCAAAGAAGAGATCCCAAAGGAAATTTTAAAATATTTGAACTGAATGAAAACAAACACATTATCAAAATTTATGGAATGCAGCTAAAGCAGTGCTTAGAGGAAAAATTAAGCTTTAAATGTCTATATAGAAAAAGGAGAATGGTTTCAAACTGATACCTTAAGATTACACTGTAATGAACTAGAAGAAAAAACAAACTTTTTGTAGAAATTGCTCTTAGAATTCATTGCAATGCAAAAGACCCAGAAGATCCAAAGCTCTTCTGAAGAAGAACAACAGTGGGATGACTTATAATACCCACTTTCAAACTTACTGTATAGATCTGGTTATCAAGACAGGCGCTGCCAGTGTCAGAATAGGCGTCGTAAGTCGATGAGACAGAACTGAGACTCCAGAAATAAATCCTCACATATGTAGTCAATTTATTTTTTATGAAGTTGCCAAGATAATTCAAAGGAAGGAAAGAGTCTTTATAACAAATGGTTCCAGGGCAATTGGACGTCCTCATTAACATTCACCCCCAAATAAAGAAAAACTTGGATTTTTATCTCGCGTCATACAAGAAAAGTAACTCAAAATGCATAAATAAACATACGGGTGAAAACTATAAAACTTCTAAAATAAAACATAAAAGAATATCACCATGACCTTAGGTTAGGTAAAGAGTTCTTAGACACAACACCAAAGCATGAAGTCGTGAAAAAGACAAACTGATAAATGGGACTTCATTGAAATTGAAAAGTTTTGTGCCTTAGACAATACAATCAGAAAGTGAAAAAACAATACAGATAGACAAGGAGAAAATATCTGCAGGCCATATGTCTGATGAAGGACTTTTTTCCAGAATATATGAGAAGTTCCAACAGCTCAGTGATGGAAGGGGAAAGCCCAGTTAGGGAAGGTCAATGAAGACCTACAGATGGTTGTGAATACATGAAACAGTCTCGGCATCATTAACCAACAGGAAGATGCAAATTACACCTGCAAGGAGATGCCACCACTCACGAAAACGGTTATGATGAGAAAATGGGCAATGCTACACGTTGGCTGGGTGTGGAGAAACTGGGATCCTAACACACTGTTAGTGGGAATGTGGAATGGAACAACAATTTTGGGAAACAGCCGGCAGTTTGTTAAAAAGTTAAGCCTGAATTTGGCAAGCCGCTCAGTGGTTCCACTCTTGGACTCTCCCCAAAGAAGTGAAAAAATTTCTCCACATCAAGATGTATGAAAATGTTTAGATAGCCAAAACTAGAAACATTTCAGGAGTCAGTTAACTGGTAAATGAACAACCACAACACAGTATGCCTGTAAAATGGAGCGCTATTTGGCAATTAAAAAAAACAAAATACTGATACATGTTACAATATGGATGAGCCTTGAAAACACTGTGCTAAGTGAAAAAAAGGCAAAAGACAAAGACTATATATTGTATTTTTCAATTTATAAGTAATGCCCCAAAAAGGCAAATTTATAGAAAGCCAGAGCTAATTGCTGTTTGCCTGGGGAGAGGGGTGGGGGTGGGTATTGATCGGGGGGTTGTGGAGTAATGGAAATGGGCTGAAGCTCACTTACGATAATAGTTGTGCAACCCCGTGGATCTTCTAAAACCACTGAAATCTGAAATAGCAGAAAAGTATTATTAGGACTGTATTCCACCTAAGAGTGATCCAGGAGTATCAGATTATCATCCAAGTAAAAAAAAAGTAGAGTAGCTGGAGGAAAAATAGAGCTGTGTTTCGTTCAATACTGATTATATCATGAATTTTGCTTATTCAACATCTCAGTTAAACATAAAACAATTATAAAATAATTATTAAATTAGTTTCATCTATATTTTAGAGGATGAATAAATTCACCTAAACTAGATTAAGACATTTTAATTTAAAAATAGTGTTTAAAAAATTAGTTTATATAACCTCCATGACCCTGCTGTCATAGAACTAAAACCCATTACATGTCAACCTACATATGCAGATAATTCACGTAAGAAAATAGACAATATACTGGATGATAAAAATTTTTATAGGACGATAACTGTATTGCCTAAATCAAGGCAAACTACTAGAGCGATCAGGATGTATATAATAGCACTTTTTTCTAAGACAGTAATAAAAATTTACAAGTGTTAGAGCTGTAAAAGGTCTAAGAGAATATCTAATCTATTGCCTTGTAAAAGAAAGACGTCTCTAAAACGTTGCCTGACACCCACCTCCTCTTCTTAAAGAATTCAGCCGCCTGATGGTCTTTCTGCATAATTCCCACTGCCTGAGTTACCTGACTCTTCTACCATGGCCACAACCAATTGGGTGGAGGATAAAAACCTCACAGAAGAAAGCCCACCTGTGTGTTTGACTTTAAGGACACCAGAGGCATATAAATTGATCTCATGCAAGGACTCTGTCCAATAATAGTGCTGTTTTCTGTGTCTAACAGACTAATTAGATGCTCAGTTTTGGTGTTTTGAATGTGACACATGCAGACAGAGATCTTCAAAGTCTGTAGGAGTAAATGAAGAAGGAGTAATAGAAAAAGAAGCCAGCTAGGAGAAGATGAGTCATGAGAAAGTCAAAACTGCTGAGTCAGAAGTCACTAATGTTCCTGAGTCCCTCGAGATTCTGCTGTATGCTGAATAAAGCCTGCCCATGTGGTTCCTCCTTGAAACCACACACTCTTTTGACAGAAAGGAAAGCTGAGGCTCAGAGAGCTTAAGTGAATTCTCCAACTTTTCTAGGGAATTGCAAGTGTCCACATTAGAACTCAGATGACCTGGCTACTGGTTCAGCCCTTTTAACATGGAACTTATTTATTTCTAAAAGCATTTGCCCATAAAATCATTTGATGTTACTTTTTTTTAAAAGATTTTTTTAATTTATTTATTTTCCCCACTCCCTCATTGTTTACACTTGCTGTGTCTGTTCGTCTTCCTCGTTTTTCTAGGAGGCACTGGGAACAGAACCCAGGACCTCCAATGTGGGAGGAAGGTGCCTAATCACTTGAGCCACCTCAGCTCCCTGCTTTGCTGCGTCTCTCAAAATGTTTTCTTCCTTATGTCTCTTGTTGATGTCTTCTTGCTCATCTTCTTTAGGAGGCATGGGGACCCGAACCCCGGACCTCCCATGTGGTAGGCGGGAGCTCAATCGCTTGAGCCACATCCGCTTCCCCATTTGATGCTACATTAATTCTACACTTCTGTTCTCAGGAAGACTCTTTGTGCTCTTATTTCTTAAAACAGTAACTATATTCACCTGCTGCCTCTGATTGCGGTTATTCTACTATTTCTCCTCATTTGCGAAAGTTGTCTCTATAGCCTTCCCCAGCCTCTTCTCTACCCCAATCCTGAAGAGACCTCATAACCCTTAATTGGTTTTCTAAGATTCTTTCGTTGATCATGGTGGCAGTTTTTTGGTTTTGGTTTTGGTTTTTAACAGTGAGCTATTTTGTAAGTTTTTTTTTCAAATATAACAATAAAACTATTTCAAAAATGTTAATTCCTAAGGTTTTAAGGAATCCTGAGCATATGCTCCCTTCAAAAGAAGGAAGAAAAGGAAAAAATGCTCAGTTGTTTAACTCTGCAACTTGCTGGAGAAAAGTAAAGTGAATTGTACATGATAGCATGTCTTTGAATTTACAAAGGTTAGAGGCAATATTTATTTAGATTTTATAAGACAAACACTAACTTTCTTTAACTTGGTGATCTTCAAATTTTAGTTATTTCTTAAATTTATATCTGGAGCTATTGGCACCAACACAATTTTTATTCTTCATCATAAGTTTAAATCACTGCAAAAAAAAAAACAAAAAACGCCAACTTGTGAGGGATGGTAAACACTGGTATTTCAAAATAAAACTGATATACCATTCTTTTAAACTTTATCCAACGGACTCTAAATCTATTTTAATTATGAACTTGACAGAATTAGGAGAGCATGTCAGCAGCTGAAAGAGAGGAATTAATCCCTGTTGATGGAAGCACTTTGCCTAAAGTTCAGGAATTATGCTTAAGGCCATATCTGAGAATGTTTTGCCCTTTGTCTGTTCACAATAAATGGTTCTGATTTTATGAATGCAGTTTAATCTACTTTGTGGAAATTAGCAGCAAAACAAGTGAAGTGTTGTTTAGAAATGAAATGAACATTATATTAAAATATAATTTATTTAATATTCAGATATTTCTTTTTAATATATCTTTTCATGAATGGTTTATAATGCATATCATTTATCAGTACATTAGTATTTATTAATAAATTATAAATATGCAAACAAACATAAAATAAACACAAGATTAACAGGCACTGTATTAGTAATTGTTGTTATGGCAATTAACTATTATCCAAAATGTCTTCTCTTAAGGTTACTATACATCTAATAAGTAGATAAAAGGTATTAATGACTACATAGAGAAGTTGGTGATGGTTGACAGAAAGTGGGAAGCTTGCACCCAAATTAAAAGTAAGTGTGGTTTTAGGATCTCCAGTAATTTATTACAAAAATTAATGAAGAAATATTTCCAGAAACTGAATAAATGTTCAGGAATAAAACAGCTGTGCCTCTAGTGTACATTCCTTGTATTTGTAGAAATAACATTGATCTGTCAGAATAAACAAGGGGCTTTCCTCTCTTCCTACCTCTTCAAATCATAAAAAGCCTGCAATTGAGATGCAGACTAAGAGTCACCAAATGCTTCCTTATTATGAGAATGGTAAAAAAGCAGATGGCACTAATAGCAGATGGATATTTTGTATCATGCTTCTGGTAAATCTTGAATGTTCTAGAATAGGTAAATGGATAATGCATGGAGCCTTGCGATGCCTTTGCTTCCTGGGAGAAATAACAAACTCTACTCCCTTTACTACTTTTTGATGATACTCTATGCTTTTTCCTCATGAGTCTCTTCTTTGGGAAATACAAGTTCTTTGACAGTAGTTGGGAGAAAACTGGTTGGTTCATTAAAGCAATATCATAACTGCCTCCCCACTCTACAACATATCCCAAAATGGGCCAAAATACCTCATTTCGTGAACCACTATATATATATATA
>JAQZBX010102754.1:0-11126 GCA_029593785.1 Cabassous unicinctus | reverse complement strand
GGGGGGGGGGTGGCTTTCAAATATTTCCCCCCTTTATTTTGCTATCTCCTCCAAAATCCTTACTTGGCTTGACTGTATCAGGAATAAGAAGCACCGAGTGTGTACTCACCTGCCTGATTAGTTGTGATGCTGACTGCAGCAAACTGCCTTGGTGGTGAGCTCAGCTCTGACACTCCGTTAATCGAATCAACCTCAAAGGTATAGTTAGTGTGTGCCAGGAGGTCTGTCACTGTCACTGTGGTGTTGGTGAGTCCAAACTGTCGAGGGAGGAATCGGACATTTGGGCTGCATGGCTCACACTGTTTTACATTCCACCCACATTTTTTGCATATGATGTTGAAGGTAACATCTTTCCGGCCTCCTGTGTCTAGGGGCCAACTCCAGTCCAGGATAACCGAGGTCTCATTTATATTAGAGATAACATTTCTTGGTGCAGATGGAGGTCCTGCAAGGTTGTTCAACAGAGATTAATAATGAGTCTCACTTCTGTTTTCTACTACAAGAGAAATAGGTAATTAACAATGGAACCAAGAGAGGTAAATAACCATCTTGTCTTTATTATCTACTTTTAATTTGTCCTTAGAGGGTCTATGAGACTATAGACACATGGATTCAAGGCTGCTGTCCTCCCCAAGTTATGAGTGAGGGAGTTCTGACTCCAGGTTGAGGATGCATTTGCACATCCCGCAAAAGAATTTACCACTAAATTCAATACCCTTGTGAATAGTTATGAAAACTTTAGTATTAGTTTTATAAATCTTAGTCTTTTTCCTCATGACCTATGACCAACATACAGCCAGAGGGAATAGAAATGTAAAAACAATAAATCCCATGACTATAACCTCCTCTACCCTGTCAAATGTAATGCAAAATCTAAAACAAGATACAGAAAATGTTCTTTCTTTCAAGGGTTCGTGTTGCAGGAAGTGCTTAAAAAACTAATTCATTTTGCGTGATAAATGTTGCATTTGTGGTGAGCCAAGCATGGAGAGTGAAGCAGAGAAAGCTTGCAATTTGCACATGGATAAAGGAAAGAAATGGGCCAAATGCATTAAAAAAAAAAAGAAGCAAAATAAGAAAAAACAAAACAAGCATACATGGAGGCATGGGTTGCAGCAAAACTACTCACGGGTACAAGCCATGGATGGAGGGTCTTTGTCTGCTCGGAAGTAATTATTCTCACACCTGCAGTTCATTGAACCATCTTCATGAGTAGAACTGTGAGGTGGGCACTTAGCGCATTTCATATTACCAGCCAAAGCCTTGTAGAAACCCGGTCGACAAGCTAGAAACAAAACAGTTCTCATTAAAATTCTGTGATAACTTTGAAAATATGTGAAACAGATTTCAGAGCAATAAGGCATGTACTCACTATGAACAAAAATCCAATTTTTACCCCCAGAATTTACAGAAGCAAATAATGCGGCCCAGGATAGCTTTTCTACATGTACGTTTGAAAACACACCAAATGTTAAGGGGGGAAAACACCCACGAGATTTACATTATTTTGGCATTAGAGTATGATGAAGTTCCCAGCTCATGTTTTCACAGCTTTACTTGGCATTGGACTATTTGTGGAGAAAATAAAGCAAAACCATGTTACCATGTAGTCATTTCTTTTTAAAACATGATGCAATGGGCATACTATCTGCACAGCAATTAGCAATATATAGCCCACCAACTTGTTTTCTTATTTCTTTACGTGTATACAACTTCTTCCTACAAAGAGGAAGCAATTGAAGGAAGAAATTATGGCTTTGTCTATATTTTAAGTTCCTTGATGCACAATTCTCAGAAGCTAAGATTTTTTTTTCTACTTGACAAGAGTTCATTCTATAGCAAAGGTTTAAAATAAAGGTTTAAATATATATCCTCATCTATATATAGAACACATAGTAAGATACAGTTACTATTTAAAATTATTTGTGGATTGTCATTATATGGCTTTTTTCATAACTCTATGCTTTCTATTTTCTTTCAATTTCATGCTATACTTGGATTTGCTGGCTTAAAGTACTTACATGTAGAATAGGCCCTACAGATTATCTTTACCAATGAGTTCCAGAATTTTCTCACATCAACTTCAGATTGTGAATAAGGGGTTATTTGCATTCAACTAAAATCTGCGTCGATAGATCTTAAATTTTATAACCACTAAATGCATCTGAAATATAACACTGGTTTTATCCATAATAGTATCCTTCCTACTGACAGTCTCCTAAATTAAAACAAAGGAAATACATTGCCAAGAGAAATTATTAGAATAGCTTAAAAGAATAGCAATTACTAATCTAGTCTTGCTGTTTTCTAATTCCTATAGGAATGGCTGTTATAGAAACATTTTTCAATGTATTAAAAAACTTTTGGAGTCACAATGAAATCCGCTCAAATAAATTCCACTGTTCTAACCAAACATGGATTAGGAAGACAGACTTTTCAGCCTTGCCCTAAACTTGTTAGAAACTTACACTCATATCTTATGCCTTAGCACTTCAGGGGGAAATGCTATTAAAGCATATAAATAGACAATGCGCTTAACTTCTGGTTTCAGTTTAGCTCCTCATTGAATACCTTTAAATTTGCAAGAGGGCACTGCTGAGTAAGATTAAGTTGCAGGCTACAATACACTATGCTGTTTTGTATGCTTGTAAGTTTATATGTGTGTTTTTATTTGAGGCTTTAGCAATTTATCAAAAAAGTATTCACTTAACTCTCAATTGCTTCTTGTTAGAATAATAAATGCTTTCAAAATGTGATACTTAAAGAAAAGACAAGAGAGTCACATGATCTCCTCTTAGCTATATCACAATTTACCAGGATTACTGATAGTCACTTGAAGGCAGCTACTTAATAAATCTAGAAATTAAGACTGTGATTCAAACTAGGTAACTAAATTTTATCTAATTATGTCTAAATAATGGCCATAGAGATGATAAAAATAAAAAACACATATGATGCAATTTAATAAATATTTGTTGGGCACCAGCTCTTTTCTAGGCCCTTTATTTGCCATAAATATACAAATGTCCTTAATGCTATCCATACATATAAGCATTGAACACTGATTGGGCAGTTGGAATGTCATCTGAAAAAGATCATGATAGGAAAAGATAATAGGAGCTGGCCAGTAAGAAGCATAGTTAAATAAAAAGATCAAAATGAGCTGACAAACTGCTAAGTAGAGGAATGTGGAAGGTACTGTTGGTTACAAGCCCGATATTTAAATCCTGCTTCCTCCTCATGAATATAATCCTGATTTTGTCAGAATTGTATTCAGCCAAGGACTCCCTTACCTAGACTTCATTGCAGCCAGAGAGGGATGGCCAAAGAAATGGACATCAGAGAATGCCAAAGGGATACAAACAAATCTGATGGAAATCTCTGGGAGGCCATTTTCTTTACCAACAAAAGGGTTCAAATACAATAAAGCCGCTCCTTCTCCATTTTTCCTGCCTTGCATATGGCCATAATGGCTGAAATTGCAATAGCTTACATAGGACAATGAATTAAAGACCAAGAGAATCAGAGAGATGTGTGCCCTGTGCTTGCTGATCCAGAAATCGCCTATCTCAGGATTTTTTCTAATGTCAGAAAAATAACATCTTATATATTTAAGTCACTGTGGTCAAGTTTTCTTTTTCTGAAGCAGACCATATTCCCAAATGACACAAAAAAGACAGAGAATGCAGTTTAGATGTTCTAATTAAAGAGAATTTATCCTAATAGAGCGAAAGATCCTAAGAGATCATATTTTCCAATCTCTGGATTTTATACCTGAGGACACAGAATTCCAGGAAGTTAGGGGCAGACTGCATCTTCTGACACCTGGTAGTTAGCTGATAAACTTTAACCATCGATTTACAGAAATTCACTGAATGCCAAATATAGACAGGGTGCAATGTTAGATACTATGAAGATGTGTTCTCTTTCTGAAGAACTTTCATAATGTACTATCTCAAGTGAACTGCTAATTTTATAGACTAAACAATTGAAGCACAAACCAGATTAGTATTTTGCCCAAAACGACAAATAAATCCAATGGTATATCTGCTTTCATTTATACATGTATCAAATATTGAAAGCTAATTACTCTTAAAAAAATATGAATTACTTTCCTATCAATTCCAAACTAATAACACTGAAGAACAGTCACTCAAAATTATTATTTAATTTTAAAAATGCAACTATGTTTTACTTTCCTTTCAGAAAGGTTAATGCTCTCATATATGTCTATTTGATGTCTAACATTGGTATGGTAGTATGGGCAATTGTGTTTTTTGTTGTTGTTGACAGAGAAGAGGGATTCTATTAACCTCAGGAACAGGGTGACATACTGTATCTGGAAGACATACGAGTAAATTTTCCATTTTTACTATAACTAAAATCTCTAAATTCTCTACCAAAATTTTGTTCAATAAATTTGGAAATACGACTGAAGAATGTGCATTTACCAATAACACTCTTATACTGGAAACAACTCTCTATAAATGTATATGAAGACAGTCTTTATATAATAAACTCACTTTAAAATTTTTCCCACCAAAAATAATCTCCCTCCCTTTGCAATTAATCAATGTGTGCTTAAATATATATCATCCATTTATAATTTCTTTATACTTCAGATAGTTCTCATGGAAGAATGTGAAACTTTACCTCTAAGGGACAGAAATATTTGTATTTTATATCTTTGATTATACTGGCAAAGCAATGACTGCATTTTGAAATCTTCCCCTTCCCTTTCTTGAATGGAAACTAGTAACATAACAACCTGCACATTTCTCTTACCTAAGTATTATTGTATAGGCTAAAGAAGGTTCACCAAATAAGAGGAGAAAATCTACGTAGAAGAGTAAGAAGTATATATGTTAATGTGTTTGTTTTCTTTCCTTTCATTATTCAAGGGAAGTCCTGGCTAACTTACTATGAAATACCAAAGAAAATCATAGAATAGGCAAGACAGCAAGACAAATTAATACTTATTCAGATTTATCCAGTGGCAAGTTTTAAAATAAAAAGCTCCAACCATGTAATCAAAACCTTCCCTTGTGTAGGTTAGCTATTAGAACAGTACTTAACTAAGATGGATGTGGACATATTTGAAAACTGCTGCCAAAATGTGAGAATTCTTATTTACATCTTCTCTCAGGTAACCCAGTAGTATATGTTCTTGTCAGTCAAACACTGGTAAAATTACTCACAGATTTCAATCCCAGAGTAGTAAAACCATGGAGTGGTTACACAGTTTAAAATCTTTTAAGTGGCAGCAAATTACGACCATTTTTCTGGTCCCATTGAAATTTCACAACAGTTGCTGCGAAGGAGAATTTTAAACAGGTTAAGCATGTCAGCATGCTCACCTTTAATTTTATGTTGATAAATTAAAGTAGGATGATCCAGGAGCCTAAATTAACAACCATCAAAAAATGGGACATAGCAATTCCTCAAGCCCTATTAGAAATTGTTATGGACTTACTAAGAATTAGAATCTGTTTATACAGTATTTTGTTTATACCCATTTACTCACTTCCATCAAATATCTATTGATCCTCTAAAGTGGCCTAGACACGACTGTGTCCATTCTTATAGTGATAAAAGTCACAATTCTAGCTCATAAGGGGGATCACAAATTGGCCAAGGAAACCAATTTCATATGATGTGGTTATTTTAGAAATGAATCTCCTCATTTCAGAATTTGAGTGGAAAAATAGTTCTCATATGACATTTATATGTAATCTTTATCAAGAAATTCCCTGATTTCTCTCCTTTACCTAAAAAATAATAAACTTTATTTTAGAGCAGTTATAAGTTTATAAAAAATTACACAAAAAGTACAAAAGTTTCCATATATCATCCCCCCCAAATATAGTTTCCTCTATTCTTAACATCTTTCATTAGTGTGGTACATTTGCTACAATTAATGAACCAATATTGATACATTATTAGTAGTGAAAATCCTCACTTTACATTACAGTTCATTCTTTGTGTATACAATTGTATGGTTTTTGAGAAATTCATAAGGTCATATATCCACCACTATGGTTTCATACAGAATAATTTCACTACCCACATTTTGGGCCACAAAATTTCTCTCCTTTTTTATACTAATACTTTAAGATGTTTGTGCATATTAGAAAAAGAGCACTGCACTAAGCTTTTCAATTACTCATCAGGTCTCTTCAGATTATAATGAGACAGTTGAGATAGTGAATTCCTCTTCTATAAATAGCCGAAATTGCCTTTTAGTAATTCTGTATTCCCAAATTAAACCTGAGCAACAGAGAGTTGGGAGTCATTTCCTATTTCTTCTGTATGCCCAGCATCAAGCACATTGTCCAGCACAGAGAAGCTGATGAGATGCATTTTTAAAGTGAATGATTAACTTACAATCAATTGTCCTCTGTGAACTTTCCTCATTTATAAAATGACAGGCATGACTCAGTTGTCTCTAAAGACTCTTGAGGGTAGACACATCAAAAGGTCTACCTCTTAAATACTATGTGTCCCCAAAATTGTATGATCTCTACCCCTTTCTGAGTAGAAAAGAAAATAGAAAAATGTATCTTCACTTTCATCACTGCTTTAAGGATTAAAATTAGCCATTGAAAGTACACGTAGGGCAACAAGACAAGGACATGAAGTTCTCTCCTGGCTTAAAAGAAGTTTTCTTTAAAAAGATATGATGGCATTTTCTTTTTTCCTTTTGCAATGCTTCTTCTGTTTCAGGACTGTACATATTCAAAGGACTCCTTGATTTCATGGTTGGATGGACTGAAATATAAACTGACCACCAGACAAATAATTCCCTATTATTATACTTTTACTTTAACATAATAAACTATATGTTACTTGATAACATAATAAAGCTATACTTGATTATACTCTCCCTTTGTGCACAATATAGATAGGGTGGAATGATTAGACATTTGGGAGTCTTATAGCACCAATGAAGAGTAAATAATAAATCTCTATATTAATTATTCTTTCTTATTTTTAAAATGTAAGATATGAATTTTTTTCTATTTTCATAGTAGGAAAATGTCCGCAGCTTTGAAAATATAACTTAAAAAGAACATATTTCCCTTCTGTCATTCTGCAGTGAGCCTTTTCTTCACTAACCTAGTCTTTAGTTTCTCTATGTTAAATGCTGAGTTAGTGAAGATATACTTGCAAAATAGCAATAAAAAATTATTGAAAATCCCAAGAATGAGCCAGAGTGGACTAAATAAGACAAAGCCCCTGCCCAAAGTTAATATTCTATTGAGAAACATTAAAAGTATGAATAAAATAATAGAAGGAAGCCAAAAGAATACCAATATATAGTGAATGAATCAGAAATATTTTGGGAACCTGCGGATCTCATGTTTATGCAGGAGAAACAATAAAACAGGAACTAAAGACTGCAGGTCAGTAGGGGGGTAAAATAACAAACTGCCAGCTCTGGAAAATAATAAAGAAACAAAGTATGAAATAGGGAGTATTATAAGCCCTACCTATACAATGAATAATAATTATAGAAGAGTTTCAAGATAGATTCTTGACCTCATTCCCGAAGCACATAGCAGGCTTTCCTCTAAGTTGTAATTGATGGGTTTGAGCTAAGCTGATACAGAGAATGGGTAAAGTTACCATAGTGAAAGGAAAACAAATGCACTCAGTAAACCATGGTGGCTACTGTTGAAAGAAAGTAGACAGCCTTTCAATTGCAAAGTGAATTTTGTCTCCAGTTGACTAATGCCTTTGACTTTTAGAAGAAAACATGGTCCTAATTAAGGGTTAAAGGGCTCATTTCAATTTGAATTAACTTTAAATTAAAAAATAAAGCTGTTGGTAAATAGGGTCCTTTTACTATTCAGGACTTTGCTCAGTATATACATGGGCTATATTACCAATTCCCAGCCATAAACACAAACTAAAGACCAGAACCAGCACTGACTAAACAGATGATTTCCTGGCCTTGCAATTCCAGGCCTGACAGGGTCTATGTGCTGGTGCAAGGTCAAAGCAACTGTTTATTCGCAAAATGAGCTGCACTCCACGATATTACAGGAACTCTATTCTTTGCATCTGAATAGAGGTACAATGCTTTGAGGCAAGGCTGAGGCATTTCAATACACTGGAAGTGGCTCCGTTCAGTCATTAAACCCTGCCTGCAATGTGCAGCATTTACAAAGTGATCAAGTGTTTCCTTCTTCTCTTCCTTCCACTGTTCAATAAAAAAGGCCTAAGGCAAAATGCCACCACACCATTAAACACAATAGAATCAATCACAATCTAGTATGGCTTGAAGATAGCTTTATAACAAGGCTTTATTGTGTTTGTTGTTTTTCCATCAGATTTAGCAAGACAGGTGCCAGTAACACTGAAATATGCCCGCCTGGCATTCACCACAAATAGAATTCTAAAGCAGCCCTGGTCCCAAGGACATCATGTTTTGCCTGCTTTTCAGATGTCTTCCAGTTTCAAGGAAGAACCCTAAATCCGAGTAGTAGCACTAGTCAAGTTTTTATCTTCATTATCAATGCCCAGTGAATGAGACTCATTAACTAAGTTTCACATTCAAAGAAATATATATATACATACACACATACATCATGAATTGGTAACCTGCTGAGAGAAAAGAGAAAGGGAGAGAAAGTGAGTGAGAGAATGAGAGAGAAAAATTATTTTTATCAATGTTATTATGATGCCTATCAAAATACACAGAATTCAGATCCACACCCAGGACATACTGAGAAACAGCCTGAAAAAGCTATCAGATAGTGCCCCATTTTTCTTTTCACCACAATAGCAATGGAATGTCCAGGATAACTTCAAATGATTCCTAGGAAGGGATTTTGGAGGAGCTATATCTCTTCTATGTTTAAATCAGCCGTAGTATGAATCGGCATTCTCCAGGCTGCACTGGAGCAATACCTAGAGCATGGTGGGCTCACCAGCCCAGTAGTCGCCATAAGGATTTAATTTTAGGAGAAGAGAATTACCATAGTAAATTAAATGTGGAGTGTAAAATGTTACCCATATTAGGAGGCTGAGATACAGGCCATAAAAACCTTAGAGGCTATAATTTCCAAAGCACCTACTGTATATTAATGCACAAAGAAATATTGGCAAATTAGAAAGAACTTAAGTGTGCCAAATTAAAAATTGGGTAACTAAATTATGCTATATTCATACAATCTCATAAATAATTTATGCTATTTTCATATAGTTACATGATGGAATTAATGTCTAATATGGAAAGATGCTTATAATATTTTTAATGGGAAAAAGTAGGATAAGTAACATATATATGATCCTATTTTTATTGTTTATCTGCATTTTCTTATTCATCAAACATATACTGCTTGTCTAATGAAAAGCTTTAAAAAGTTTTAAGAGGTCTAAGAATCAAAATGATTGCACATACACAAAAAAATCAAAACACTTTAGTCAACAAACGTAGTATGTGTGCATGTATATATATATATATATATATGTAACATACAGTTATACAGTTTGCATCTACATTTAAAGTACATAACTAAATATGCTCTATATTTTGGACTTAAAGCACACATTCATAGCTTCTCTCACTCTTTCTAAAGACACACACACACCATTTTGATTAGCTCTTGCACTTATAATAAAAATTTAATTAATTTTTTTCTTATTCCCTTTCTTCTTTAAAAACATGCAACATGGAGGGAAACGATAGTTGACTGTAAATGTTGATAGCCCCAATAATGAAAATTTAAAACTTTTGATCTCACATAACTAAATGCTCACTTGGGAACATTTATGCAGAAAATAGCACCAATTTTTTAGTTTAGGATTCAATTGCAAACCTATAAAAGGTGAAACACTTGAGCAAAAATTTTTTAAAAATTTGTGAAATTTGCAAGACAAATGCAAAAGTACTTCCTCTGTTAGTTACACTGTTATAACACCAAAAGAAGTACAATATATCCAAAATCTCCAAAAAAGATGACTCTCTAGAGTCCTGAGGAATGCTGACCTCATCGTATTTTATCAGAAGTCCTTTAAATTGGTTATATTTTTGAGATAGATTTATTTTTAAATAATGTTAATTTCTATACTGAAAAAATAACACTACAAATATCATATTTATCCCTTAATTCTTTTTTTAACTTTTTATTTTGAAATTCTTTCAAACATATGGGACAATTACAAAAATATTACAAAACCCATATATATTCAAGATAGCCCTAGGCTCCCAGATACCCAAATCCATCAATATTACCATTTTGCTATATTTACCATATCATTCTATTGATCTACCTGCCTATTGATCTATTTATCTTTCTATTATCTATTTATCAATCCATTTTGAACACTTGAGTATAGCTTGTAAATATCATGCTCCTTGAACATTTAATACTGCTATGTACATTTTTTAAGAACAAGGATATTCACAAAAGAAACCATCTTCAGTGTAGTTATCAAGTTCAAGAAATTTAACATTGACATAAAACTTACAGTATACATTTCAATTTTATCATATGTCCCAGTAATGTTGTTTTGAACCTTTTCTCCCTCCTTATTTGATCCCATCCTTGGATCACTTATTGCATTTAATTATCATTGTCTCTTTAGTTGTTCTTTCTTTTCTTTTCTTTTTTTTATTGTGGGAATATATATACAACATAAACATTCCCATCTCAACCACTCTAAAGCATACCATTCAGTGGGACTAAATACATTCACAATGTTGCAGTACCTTTACAACCTTCCATTATTAAAACTTTCCCATGGCCCCAAAAATTCTATGCCCATTACACATTAATTTCCTATTCCCCCTGTCTCCCAACCCTGGCAACCTATATACTATTTTCTGTCTCTAAGAGCTTGTATGTCTTTTTGATATTTCTTTATAGTTACCTTAGGGCTTAAATTTAACACCCTAAAGCTTTAACAACTTCATTTGCTTTGAATTATCTTAACTTCAATAATATACTATAGGGAAGCGGTGTGGCTCAGTGGATAGAGCCCCCGTTTACCATATGGGAGGCCCGGGTTCGCGTCCCGAGGCCTCCTTGTGAGGGCACGCCGGCCTGAGCGGTGCGGTGGGCTGATGCAGCAACCTCACAGCAGGAAGCGGGTGTGGCGCAATGGATAGAGCACCCGTT
>JAQZBX010102753.1:0-11127 GCA_029593785.1 Cabassous unicinctus | reverse complement strand
TAGAAATAAAAACCATAAAAATTTAGGACTAATCAAAGAGAGGGGGAATGTAAGAACAACAACAGGAAGCAGAAGATAGACACATGTAGGTAGGAAAAGAAATAGCATTCAAAGACAAAATTGGTATACATAGAAAAGGGAAGATCATGGAATAAGAAATACAGCAAACAAGAAACAAGCCAGAGGCACTTAATTATGAAAACAAATAGAGAAAAAAGGGGAGAAGAAAGAGGAAAAATAAGTAAAAACACAAAACAAACAAACACGCAAGCAAGCAGTCAAACACAAACTAAGGACAAACAGCCTTCCCTCTTAGGCCCCTGAGGAGCTTCTCAGGCTTCCAGTATTCATCAATGAATTACCCTGAAGCCTGCCCTCTGCATGTTTTGAAGCAGGTTTTAGTGAGTAAACTTAATTTTTTTTAAGTAATCTTTTTTTTGGAAAAATAACAGCCCAAGAGAAGCTAATACAAAAATAATATCTATATTCTCCCTGTCCTAAAGTACCAACTGGATGTTTGATATCCTGGTAGATCACTGCTCTAAGAGGACCCTGGAATTGAACTAGGGACCTTGTATATTGAAGATGGAATCTCCCTCACTGAGCTAACCTTCCTAGATCGGTCTCTTAGCTCTTCTGAAATCTATCCATTCTCTTTCCCTTGGACAGGTTTGACTCTTTGCAGCTGGGTAGATTCCTGCTGATTAGGAGCTTGTCTGTCTCTTACCCCTTTCTATTCTTATTGCTTTCTGTCCCAGAGTGGCAGGATGCAATAGCCTGTGTGAGCAGATAACACCCTCACCTCTCTTGGTCATATTGCATTCCCTTCTGAAACTGAAATGGTACCCTGATGACTGAACTCACCACAGAAAAATGACTCTCAATACTCTTCCAGACCACACCCTCAACCCTGGGGACCCTAAATTGGCTTTTGGAAGCTTATTAAGTACTCCTCTCCACTCCTTGCCTGTACCCTCCCTCTCTTGAAGAGTGCTCTCCCCTGCTGGGTGGCTGGCAGGAGTTGAGGCTTGCAGCAGCTTCCTGCCCCAATGGTGGGGTTTAGTTATCTGCAGTTTCCAGCCATGGAGTGAGAAGCTCATGGTTTTGCCTTGAACAGCTTATCCCCCCTGTCCAGCTCCCTCCAGATTGATGTACTGAAGCCTCCCTCTCTGTGGGTTCTCAAAACAGCCTACCCAGGCAGGATCTTATGCCAACTGAGCCATCCATTGTGAAAAAGCTGGTGAACACCCTTTTAAACCAAAGGGATCTTGCCACATCTACTCTCAACTTTAAAGAATTAAAAAATTTAAACATATTTATCTTAAGATGGTGAAAGTATATGTAATTAACTGTTTTCCCCTCTTCTGTGCATTATAAACTTTCTACAAAGGACATATTCTACACTTTTCTTTTTTTAAATGTCAAAACTTGTATCTTTTAGCAACTTATCTTCCAGCATCTACCTCCATGAGTCTGCTCACTATCCTTAGTTCATATCAGTGAGATCATGCAATATTTTTGTTTTGTGTCTGGCTTATTTCATGGTGAGGTTCTTATGTATAGTAACTGCAATGATGGGCACCTGAAATTACTCATTTTTCAAGTCTTATGGATCTGTACAGCACAAAGTGTAAGCCATAATGTAAACTATAGACTTTGGTTAGTAGCAATATTTCAATATTGGTTTATCAACTGTAACAAGTGTACCATACTAATTTAAAAGGTCAGTAATTGGTGTAACTGTGCGTTTGGGGGATTATATGAGAATTTCCTATATTTTTGGTGTAATTTTTATGTAAACTTAAAATTAAAAGTTCTCTAAAAATAAAATTAAATGTAAAATTTCAAAACTAATTCATGAAATCCAGAAACAATTTGCATAGACTTGGAAAGGTGTTTTGTTGTTGGTTTTTTGTTTGTTTGTTTTATGTTGGTTTGATTTGTTAGCTCCAGGCACTCAAGGGAATCTCTGCTATATCATTGCATATTTACAAAGTTAAGAGACAGATAGTTCAGAGACTGTCCCAGAGTTCACAAGTGAGACAAGTGAGCCTGAGATCCTCCTCCTCAGGCAAAGTTCAGCCTATCAGCAAAGAAACATGGTTCAGGAACACCATATACCACATTTCCTTTTTTTAAAAATCTGTCACCACAGTTCAGCACCTTCCTTGGAGGTGATAGCTCAGGAAGAACTTCCAGGTTTCCTGACATATGGCCAGGAACTGACTCCATGTGGCTTCTGCACCCAGTGAGATGTGGGTGGTTTCTCAAGTCCATCAGGTAAGCCAACCTCTCAGAGTCAGCCTGTTGTGGATTTGGATTATGTACAGCCTTAAAATGCCCTGCCCATGATGGAGAAAACAAAATGAGGCTCCTGGATGAAGCACCCAGGGCCATGCCAATTGGTCTCCTCTTTTTGCTCTTTTTAAATGATGTCTTGGGGCTCAACATGATGGTTGGGAGCTAAGCTTGAGAACCAATAATGCTGAATAGCCTAGGAGAGGAAGGATATATATACACACACTCATTCTGGTAAAAGAAAGTGGAACTTTAATTTTTTAATTCAGATAAAATCATTCTACCAAACAATAATTTGTCCTAATGTTGACTGAACAATTATAGAAATTCAACATTATTTTTATTGTTTTATTTTTATTATTATATTTTGCCTGGGTACAACCAGGACAGAAAATTAGTTGCTGAGGATTAATTGCTCAGTGTCACAGTGTAAGTTGAATGTAAGTTTTTCATACTTCCAGTCTAAACCAGAAGAACAAAATGAAGAAAACTACTTTATATGTGTTTGAATAAAATATCATATAATATAGACTAGCATTGCAAATATATTTTCTGTGTTTGAAACTTGGAATAGATGTAGTGCAGTATCCCTAGGGTTTCAATGCTTTAAGTAAGAAGGGGAAACTGTATACAATTACAGGAATCTTTAGTTTCCACAAATATCCCTTGAAACTGATTATCTGCTGTGGGTGGGCCATGAGTGCCCACTGCAGTACAGCCCCCTCCTGCATGGGAATGTTTTTGTCTTGGCTCACACTGACTTCCCCTCACTTTGTCTCTTGCACAGTAATGCACAGCTGTTTCCTCAACAGTCACAGAGCTCAGCTGCACAGAGCACTGGTTCCTGGATGTGTCTCTTGAGGTAGAGAGTTGATTATTGAGGGATGGATTATTGTAAGTGCAAACTTCATAGCATGTTCTTCACATTCATTGCATCCCTGCCCCTGGGGGCTGATGGATCTAATTCCAGGAGTTACCAATGGTTGTGATGGAAAGTCCAGAGACAGAAAAAGTGAGAAAAAGGGTCTTGGAGGGCTTCACCATTCCTGGGCCTGACTCTTGCAGCTGCATCTGGGATAGGACACCTGAGGAAAAGGGGAAAAATTGTGTCATGTGCTCACAGGCAGCATGCCTGTTACCTTCATGTCTGAATCTTGACTCACAACAGGGAACTGCCACCAGAAAGAGGAAGAACCACAAGGGTTTAAGGTTCCTTTGTATGAGTACCATTACTGTCAAACAATATTTTCTGGGTTGAGGAGGATCCTGAATTTAAGTCCATGTGTGCTGTGCTTTCATGAGTTGACCAAAGTTGTGATTTCCATGTGGAAGTTACTTTGGTCAACGGGGCCAGGGGAGGTCCCTGTCTCTGGGCCTCCTCTGGGAGGAGGATGCTGGTTGATCCCTAGGAGAACACAGTCCACTTCTTAGGTAAAACTTCATTAAGTAAGGGAATTTCTATACCCAGGCCATGAAAACTTCCTGAAGGAGCTGGTAAGTGAGGTGGATGCAGCCAAGCAACAAGGATAACTTTGGAAATATTGTCAGTGTGCCTCTACTCTAATAGATATACACAATTATCAAATACCCAATAAAAATACCTGGCTTGTAATCTGCTCAATAAATGTTCTGATCCATTTATTTTCTCTGCTAGATGATTTTATTGGATATTCTAAAGTTTGAAGCAGCAGCTAACTGTATCTATTACATTGAATTCAGACAAACTGTGTCCAAACCAATACATATGTCACAATTCAGAGTAACTTTCTTCAACTTATTTAATGTGTATGAATATTTCTTCTTTGGATGGGACTTTTATAAAATGCTTACTTAGTAATTATTGTAGAATTGAATTTGCTCATCAATTTCTCAAGCACTTTGTTTTTATCAGTCCTAGCAGTTTCCTAAACCTGCTTATTCCATGTACTTAACTGAGTCTGCTGGCACACTTTGCACTTCAGAACTCTTTCCTTAGCTAAAAGTTTCAGGAACAAAAACCTTCTGTGGGATTGTGGGAACATGGTTAATGGGT
Organism: Cabassous unicinctus; assembly: GCA_029593785.1. NCBI lineage: Eukaryota > Metazoa > Chordata > Mammalia > Cingulata > Chlamyphoridae > Cabassous > Cabassous unicinctus. The sequence continues at coordinate 6,797 of JAQZBX010102753.1, read as the reverse complement.
TAGTCATATAAATTTTAGCCCTCAGTAAAACAACAAAGAAAAAGCCAGAAGCGCCTTGGGGACCTGATTTGTGCAAGGCAAAACAGGACACTGCTAACAAACTCCCAGAAGAGTCAGCATTGGAGACACAAAGAAGCCAAAACAAGTAATAATAACACAGACAATAGAAATGAAATAGAAAAAGAAGAACAAAGTGTCAAAGATAAAACTTAACACACACACAAAAAACAGTAATTAAATAAAACCCAAGAGTAAAAAGAGAAGCTAATCAACTGATAAACCCATCAAGATAAAAAGATGACCAAAGGGCCACAAAAACTTGAACTATCTATACTTTGAAACAGGAAGACATGGCCCAGTCCAATGAACAAACTGAAAACCAGGAAGAGATGCAGAACATAGATCAACTAATAGAAGCTGTCCAAACAAATATCATGGACCAACTTAAAGAAGTGAAATAAGAGATTAAGGATACTAAGAAGACACTGGGAGAACATACTGAAGAAATTGTAAACATACATAAAAAGATAATGGATATGAATATGATGAATGGCACAATCCAAGAAATAAAAAATACACTGGAAGCAGTAACAGCATCTTTGAATAGGCTGAGGAAAGATTTAGTGTTGTTGTAGACAATATATCTAAAATCAAACAGATAATAGAACAGATAAATAAAAAGTTAGACAGAATCCAGCAGGGTCTTAGGGCTTTGAATGAGAACAAAAAAGGCACAAACATATGAAAAGGCACAAACATTTTCATCCCAGAGAGTGAAAAGAAGGGAAATGGGGCAGAAGGAGTGTAGGAGGAAAAAATGGCTGAAAACTTCCCAAACCTATTGAGGGAGATGGATGTACATGTCCAGGAAGCACAGAACACCCCAGTCAGTATAAATCCCAACAGGCTTAGTCAAAGATATATACTCATCAAACTGTATAATGCTGAAGAAAAAGAGAAAATACTGAAAGCAGTAACAGAAAACAGAACCATCACATACAAGGGAATATCAAAAAGATTAAGTGCTGATTTCTCAACTGAAATCACAGAGGCAAGATGGCAGTGCTGTGACATAGTTAAGGTACAAAAGAAAAAAAAAACTTCAAAGCAAGAATTCTCTATCCAGCAAAGCTGGCATTCAAAAATGATGTAGAGTTCAAAACATTCACAGATAAAAAGAAATTAAGAGAGTATGCCAATAAGAAACCTGTCCTTAAAGAAATATGAAAGGGAGTTCTGCAGGTTGAAAGGAAAAAAGAGGAGACAGAGGGTGGGTGGAGAGTGTAAGAACAAATAAAAAGACAAAAATAGAAATAAAACAACATATGACAAACATAAACCGAAAGAAAATATGGATAATGCAATTGCTTGAGAGTAATAACACTGAATATTAATGGATTAAACCCATCGGTCGTGAGACACAGATTGGCAGAATGAATAAGGAAATATGATACATCTATATGTTTTCTACAAGAAATCTACCTTAGTCCAGGGATTCTGGAAGGCTGAAAGGGAATGGTTGGAAAACAATCTTACAAGGAAACAAAAAATGGCATGAGTAACTATACTAATATAGGACAATATAGACTTTAAATGCAAAACTATTGTGAGAGACAAAGACAGACACTATATATTGGTTAAAATTGTAATCTTTCAAGAAGAAAGAACAATCATAAACATTTATTCACCTAACTGGGGTGCCTCAAAATATATGAGGGAAACAGGAAAAACAAAGTGGAGAAGTAGATGCTTCTACAATTATAGTGGGAGATTTTAATACACCATTATCACTGATAGAATATCTCAACAAAGAATCAATAAAGAAATACAGACTTTGATTCATACATTAGAGTATCTGGATTTATTAGACTAACACAGAAAACTACACCCAAATACATTGGGATAAACTTTCTTCTTGAGTGCATATGGATCATACTACAAGATAGAACACTGCTAGGCCACAGAAAATATCTCATTGAATTCAGAAAGATTGAGATTATAGAAATTAATTTATCTGGCCACAATGGAATGAAATGGGAAATCAGTAAGGGCCAGAGAAACAGAATAGGCACAAAGATATGGAAGTGAAACAACACACTCTTAGAGAAAAAGTGGGTCAAGGAGGAAATCACAAAAGGTATCAGCAACTACCTTGATATGAATATAAATGACAACCAAACATATCAAAATCTATGGGATGCAGCAAAAGCTGTACTGAGAGGGAAATTCATAGCCAGAAATGCATATGTCAAAAAAGAAGAATGAGATAAAATCAAAGACCTAACTCCACACCTGGAGGCTTTAGAGAAAGAACAACAAACTAACTGCAACAGAAGTAAAAAGAAGAAAATAACAAAGATTAGAGAAGAACTAAAAGAAAGCACTAGAAAAAATAAACAAAATGAAAAGCAGGTTCTTCAAGAAGATCAATAAAATTGACAAACCCTTAACCAGACTAACAAAGAAAAATAGAATATGCAAATACGCAAAATAAGAAATGAGGAAGGGGATATCACCACTGACCCCACAGAAATAAAAAGTATCATAAGAGGATATTTTGAAAAATTATATGCCAACAAAAGGATAATTCAGAGGAAATGGACAAATTCCTAGAAACTCACAAACAGCCTACATTGATGAAAGAAGAAATTGATGAACTGAACAGATCAATTACAAGAAGTTTGCAAAAACCTCCCAACTAAGAAGAGCCCAGGACACGACAGCTTCACACGTGAATTCTACCAAACAATCTGGAAAGAGCTAACACCAATCCTGCTTAAAAACTTCCACAAAATAGAAGTTGAAGGAACATTGCCTAATACATTCTATGATGCCAACATTACCCTAATACCAAAGCCAAAGACTCCACAAGAAAGGAAAATTATAGACCAATCTCCCTAATGAACCCAGATGTTTAAATCCTCAACAAAATATTTGCTAATTGCATTAAACAACATATGAAATGTGTTATATACCATGACCAAGTTGGTTTCATCTGGCATAAAAGGATGGTTCAATGTGAGAAAATCAATGTACAACATGACAAAAACAGGTTAAAAGAAAAAAAATCACATGATCATCTCTATCCATGCAGAAAAAATATTCGACAAAATACAGCGCCTTTTCCTTTTAAAAACACTGCAAATGACAGAAATAGAAGGAAACTTTCTGAACATGATAAAGGGTGTATATGAAAAAGCCACAGCTAACATCATATATCATGGTCAAATCCTGAAAGCTTTCCCTCTAAGATCAGGAACAAGATAAGGATGCCGACTTTCAATGCTCCTATTCAACATTGTATTAAAAGTACTTGCCTGAGCACTGAGGCAAGAAAAAGATATAAAATGCATCCAAATTGGAAAGTAAGAAATAAAAATTTCATTATTTGCAGATGACATTATCTTATACATAGAAAGCCCTGAGAAATCTACAACAAAATTTCTCTAAATTATAAAGGAGTTCAGTAAAATTGTAGGCTATGAAATCAATGCTCAAAAATTAGTAACATTTCTGTACACCAATAATCAACAATCTAAGGAGGAAATCAAGAAAAAGATACCATTTGCAATTGTACCAAAAAGAATCAAATACCTAGGAATAAACTTTACTAAAGATATAAATGACTTATACACATAAAACCACACAGCACTATTAAAGGAAACCAAAGAAGACTTAAAGAAATGGAAGACTATTCCCTGTTCATGGATAGGAAGACTACACCTCATTAGGATGTCTATCTTACCTAAACTAATCTGCAGATTACAAGCAATCCCCAATGAAAATCAACACAACTTTTTTATTGAATTGGAAAAACTAACTACAAAATTTGGTTGGAAGGGTCAGAGGTACTGAATAGCCAAAGACATAATTAAGAAGAAAAATGAAATTGGGGGAATCACACTATCTGATTTTAAAACATACTACTAAGCTACAGTGGTCAAGACTGCATGGTATTGGCACAAGGAAAGAGATATCCACCAATGGCACAGATGTGAGAGTTCTGAATAGATCCTTACATATACAGTCATCTGATGTTTGACAAGGCCACCAAGCCTGCTCACCTGGGAGAGAATGGCCTTTTCAACAAATGGTGCTTGGAGAACTGGATATCCATATTCAAAAGAATAAGAAAGTATCACCATCTCATATCTTATACAAAAGTCAACTCAGGATGGATCAAAGATCTAAATATAAGAGCCAAGAACATAAAGACCTTGGAGGATAATATAGGGAAGTATCTACAGTTCCTTGTAATGGAAATGGTTTTACAAACTTCACACCCAAAGCATGAGCAGTGAAAAACAAAATAGATGAATCAGATATCCTCAAAATTAAAAACCTTTGCACCTCAAAAGATGTTATCAAGAAAGTAAAAAGGCTGCCTACCCAATCGGAGAAAATATTTGGCAAACATATCTGATAGGAGCCTAATATTCATCATGAATAAAGAAATCCTACACCTCAAAAATAAAATGATATTCCCCATTTGAAAAACGGTCAAGCGTCTTGAAAAGACACTTCTCTAAGGAAGAAATACAAATGGCTAAAAACCCATGAAAAGATGCTCAACAGTGTTAGCTACTAAGGAAATGCAAATCAAAACTGCAATGAGTTACCAACTTACACCCATTAGTCTGGAGGTTATTAAAAAAATTGAGGAATATAAGTGTTGGAAATGATGTAGAGGAATGGGAACCCTCATCCACTGCTGGTTGGAATGTAGAATGGTCCAACCATTGTGGAAGAGAGTTTGGCAGTTTCTCAAAAAATTAACTATAGAAATGCCTTATGATGCAGCAATTTCAATGCTGGGTATATACCCAGAAAAATTGAAAGCAAAGACCAGAACAAATATATGTACACCCATGTTTATAGTGGCATTATTCACTATTGCAAAAATTTCAATCAACCCAAATGCCCAACAACAGATGAATGGATAATGTATGTAATATTATATACAATGGAATATTACTCAACATTAAGAAGAAATACAGTACTAACAGATGGGATAATGAATGAATCTTGAAGACCTTATGTTGAGTGTAACAAGCTGGGCTTAGAAGGATGAACATTACGTGAACTCACTGATATGAATTTTAAAAATTGAGCAGATTCAGAGAGGTATTGTCTGGAAGATAGGTTTACAAGAAATAGAAAGGCAAAAAAAAGGTTGTGAGTCAATGCCCATTCAGATGTAATCTATCATAAGGTGTAAGTGTATAGTTGTACATTGAAGGGGTATGACAGGAGGTTTCTGATATTATTGTGTTGGCTGGGGAAGGTTTGACAGGTGGGTAGATTGCGCAGAATTTGTTAGAAGGGCCAGGAAAGTGGGGGGAGGATTGGGAGACAGACCTGGTGAAGAGGGGATTTTAGGGTATGTGGTTGAAAGTACAACTTGGGAATGCTCTTATGGCAATAGGAGAAGGAAGGGTTACTGGTTTCGGGTGTTGGATGGAGTATCACTCAGTACAGAGCACACCTGCAGCAGGATTCTAGGGAGTGTGTGAGTGAACATTTTGTCATAATGTGCTCTATCAATGGGTGGAGACCCACATAATGAGAAGGATGGAGTTGGATCCCATTTTGGGGAGGATGGATTTGTTGACAAACAAAGTGGCATGAGTCTCTTGAGAGCATGGACATTTCTTAATAGGGGAAGACAAACCAGTGTGCCAAGACCTCAGTGTTGTTGGAATTAACTATGAATCTTGTCATGCAAAGATTGAAGCCAGGTGGTCACCATGGGATCCAAGGGAAGAAGGAGGGAGGAATAGAAGAGATCAAACAGGGGGTATTTAGTGGGCAATGGAAGTGGTCTACATAATCGTTCAATGATGGACAAAGGCCATGTGGAATATCAACAAAATTTATAAAAGTGTATGGTCTAAAATGTAAATCATAATGTAAACCATTGACCATGGCTAGTAACTATGTTTCAGTATTTGCATATCAATTGTAACAAAGGTACCATCCACATGAAAAAGTATTAATACGGGATGGGGGAAATGGGGTGGATGTTGGGTATATGAGAGTCCCCTGTATTCTGTATGTGATTTTACTGTGATCTTAAAATTCTTTGAAAACAAAATGAAAAAATGTGAAACCCTGGGGAGTAAATGGAAGAAAATGCCACTGCACATACAGGGCACCAGATATTACAGTGATGAAAGATAAAAAATAAAAAATAATTTTTAAAATATTTTTTATAATTTTTAATATCCCAAACTTTTAAATTTAATTTATTTTTTGTTTTTAAAATTTTTATGCATTTTATATCTTTTATTTAAAATTGCTCTTTCATTTTTCTATAAATTGTATTTGGCTATTATAATGGCTTCATTTTTGAAGAAGCTTTGGATCACAGAAGGGTTACAGCTAGAGCAGGCAAGGATCATGTGTGTGGGGTATCACTGATGGGAGGAGGTTCACCTGCACAGACATGTAATGTATAAAGATATATTCAGATATTCATCGGGTATTGTCACAGTGGGTGGAGACACACAAAATAACCAAAAGAATATTGAAATCCCATCCTGGCAAGCTCTGCCACATTCTCTAATGGAGCAGAAACAGTCTCCCAAGTTCAGGAGCAATGAATGATGAAGGAGGATGATCCATTAATGGGCCCTTGATATTGATGACTATGCTAATGAGACTGCTCTTGAAATTGAAACTTAGCCAAGTGTTGTGAGGTGTCTGAGATTTGCCTCCTGAGAGCATCCTTGTTGCTCAAATGTGGCCTTGATCTAAGCCAAACTCAGCATATAAATTCATTACTTTCCCCCAAACAT
>JAQZBX010102752.1:0-11124 GCA_029593785.1 Cabassous unicinctus | reverse complement strand
TGGTACAGTCCTTTATTTTTATTCAAATAACATGTATACAATGAAAAATTTACTTTTAATAACATTGAAACCTGTAAGTCAGGGCTTTTTTAAAAAAAATAACAATTTATTTTAAAAATCTATAGACATTTATGGAGAATGAGTAGATTTTGGCAATGTGGTAATACATGTTTTTTTTAAATAAATTTAAAAAAAATTTTTTTAAAGATACTTAGATTACATAAATGTTACACAAAAATTACAGGGATTCGCATGTTCCCCACCTCCCACGCCTCCTACAACCTCCCACATAAACATCCTTCATTAGTGTGGCACATCACCTGCAATGGATATACACATCCTGGGGCTTTGCCATTAAGCATGGACCATAGTTCACATTGTAGACCACACTCTATCCCACACAGTTCTGCATGTTATATAATGATATAAAATGGACTATATCTGTCATTGTAATGTCACTCAGGATAATTCCCAAGTCCCCAAAAAGCCCCTGAATTACAACTGCTTTTCCCTCTCCCTGCTCCCAGAGCATCCAGTGGCCACTGGCTTCACATTAATGTTGTAATTTCTTCCATTGCTTGAACCACAATATGTCTATAACAGAATATCAGTAAGACCACTCTAGTCCATACCTCTTCCCCCAGCTCTGAGGAGTCTGGAATGGTGATGTCCACTCCACCTCCAATTGAGAGGGGCCTTATATCCCGTGGATAAGATGGATGGGATTATCCTGCCGGCAGCTGCAGACTCTCTCCATTCCCTGTGATGGCCGTTGTCCATCATCATCTCCCTGCCAGGTGTCCTGGGTGAGTCCATTGAGCTGTAGAGTAGGAGTTGTAGCTCCACCGAGATTCTGGGCCCAGAAGGCACATGGACAGCCCAAAGACTCCAGTCTCTGGATGTACACAGTTTTATCTTGAGCAATCCACCTCCCTGTCCAGCTCCCTCTAGATCGATGTCCCAAAGGTTCTCGCTCCGTGGGCTCCCAGAATAGCCCACTCAGGCAGGATCCTGTCCCCAATCAGCTGTCCTCTGCGAGAGAGATGGTGAGTGCCCACCTAAACCGAGGCCATCTTTCCTCCTCCCTATAGGTGCCTCTTGTAAAGAAGCTGCCACTGTGATGCCCCTGACAACTAGACATAGTCCCCATCTACACTTCTTCTTCACTCACTAACTGAAGACTTTGGCAACTAGCTCACCATCTCCCTCTCTATGTCAATTCCTGCCATTATTATGGGGAATGCAGAAGTGCATGTTTCTGGCTGGCCCAGCACCTGGCCTCTCAGTTCCATATGGACCTTCTGTTTTCTCAAACATCTTCTCTCCAGCTGAGTGGCTTAGTCACTTTGTCATGACCTGAAATTTTGTCACCTCAGAAATCTGATTAAACCATCCCTAGTCTTCAATCACAATTCCTTATTTTTTTTCAAGTTTGATTGATTTATTTACTTTCTCCATAACTGATCATCACCTTATCGAAACAGCCAGTTCCTTGACCAATCTACTTTCTCTTTCTTCACTGCTCTTTTCCCACTTGACCTCCCTCCCAATCAAGTTTAGGTTCCATGCTCCATATTTCCAATCACTCCTTTGCCAAAATCCTAAACTTCTTTTTGTTGCAACCACCTGACAAAATCCCAACCTCAGATGACTCTACTTTCTGGTTCTATACTTGAGGTACTGGGCACAGTTGTGGAAAAAGAAATCACACCACCAGGCAAATTGGCGTCCATATAAATCCATGATTTCTCTCAATCAGGATAGACTAGGCTGTGCTGCAGTAACAAACTAAATGAAGCTGGATGAAACAAAAGAAAACATAAACAACAAGTCCCAAATATCAAGGGCTTGAGACAAGACAAGTTTCTTTCTTATAATACAATATTATATTATATTATATTATATTAATTATATTATATTACACTATAACTACACTACATTACATTACAAGTTTCTTTCTAATGCTGTAAGTGCGGAATGGATTGGCAGGGGTCTCTGCTCATCTTAGTCATTCAGTGACTCAGGGTGATAGAGGCTCAACCTCAGCATGTGCTTCCACAGCTGCTCCAGCAGGGGCAAGAGGATATGGTGAACAGTGCATTGGCTTTTAAAGGTTTCTGTCCATCTTTCATTGGCCAAAGAAATTCAGGTAGCTGTACCTGAGTTCGAGGGGCTGAGAAGTACAATCTTTCATGTGTCAGGAAGGAGAAGAACCAAACACAAGTATTTGTGAACAGCCAGTGATTACTGCAGTCATGGATCTCAACTGCTACTGACAATTTCAATATGTTTCTCCAGTCAGCTTGCTCTCTCCACACCAACTGTTTCAATCTTCCTCTACCCTATTCAGCCTCTGATTCTGCCTTTTCCTCAATCATGTAGGTTGGAGAGAGATGAGACTAGTCCTAGGACAGCGGTTGCAGGAATGTATCATCCACAGTTACATCCTCTGTAAAACTGAGGGGTTAGTATCAAACTTACTTCAAGGCTAGAGAAGCCTGAAAATTAACTGAGAACAAATTTGAAAGCATTTTGAAAGTTAAACACTTTATTTTTATAAATGTTAAATATTGTTATTATTTCAGAAGAATTAACATGCATAAAAAACCAAGATGTGGACATTAGCATCAAAATGGTTTAGAATTTCAGCCCCATGTGGGCTGATTTTTTTTTTTTTTGATTGGTCTGTCTTGTTCACTGATATATTCCCAAGGCCAGCAGTGTTTAACACATAGTCGATACTCAGTAAAATTTATTGAATGAATGAAAATATGTTGTCATCCTTATAAGAAGATATCACTATTGTGGGAATTTAAATGTCTTGACTTAGGTTCATACACTAAGAACTATCACTGAATTCCATATACGTTTGAATATTTATTTGCTTATCCAGAATAAAAGTAGGAGTGTGGATTGGGGAGTCTTAGAGGTGGTATATCCTAAATAAATGAGGTCTAAAGTTCTATAATATGGCATTTTGGAATTAAAGTTTTGCTTGCTCAATTTCTGTATTTTAAGTGCTATTCAACTTTGATAAATTCATATGAGTTTTGTTTATGCATAATAAAAATTGCCATTATTGTGAGTTTAAAATGCATTATTTAATATACAGCAAACATTTGCCAAAAAGTGTTTTCATTATTTATTAGACAATGCAAATACATCACTTGATGCATGATAATTTAACAGGAAATATTCGTAATTGATCTTTTTTAATAAATTGGATGCAATTCAATATTTACTCAGCAAAGGATCAGTCATTTTAATAAAAAATAGTTCTTGTCTACATTTTTTAAAGTTGCATTACAGCAGTAGTGTACATGAATAGATATGCACTTATTATTTATTTGGTTTCTCTTGTAAATGCACTGCTTGCTAATTTTGTTTCAAAAACTATTTTTGAGTTACCAATCTTTGAAAATATTTGGGACTCTGGGAGAGTTTTTTCAACTTGCAAAATTCAAAAAGCAAGTCCATTTGTTTAGCTTTTTTCTTCAAAACTTCCTTCATACATTATGATTCTGCTCAGAGTGGATATTTAAAGCTATGCTTAAAGTGACCATCATTAATCAGCAACCTTCCTGATAAGTCATTTCCAACAGTGACAGCAAAAAACTGCTTGGTATTGCAGAGGCAGAGCCTGTGCCTCACTGTGACCCAGGGCCACAGATGCCAAGGAAAGGGCTTATTGTGTTGCCAAATTTCCCCAGGGCTCAGTGTTCTCACACTTTCCTGTTCCTGTCAGAAATCACTGATATGCTCCATTACACCTGCTGAGGGCAGCGTTTGTTATGTTGCATTTCCCTTGACCTAATTCTCCTTATCAAAATCAGCTGTCGTATGTTCTACAACTTTAAGCCTTAGGAGATAGATTATTATTCATCCAATACACAAAATCAAACAAGTTGTTAATGAACACTTGATGTGTTTCCCTTCAACAATCCAAAATGCTTTTGAGCATCTACTTGGTGCAATTGATATGATAGAGTCTTCAGTGGATATAAAATGATTAAGACAAAGTTCCTCTTTAAGCATTTCTAGTTAGAGAATTAGGCAATATACAATTTTATTTGGTTCTTTTTAACTGAACTAAATGTAACAAAATTTAATGAGAAGGTATTATGTGCCAGTCATTGCCCTGAGCACTGGGTAGATACAGGTGGATAAGATTCATTCTTTGCCTTCAAGGAACTCATGGTACCATAAGGAAGAAGTTACAAATTGGTGCCTGGAGGCCCACTCCTACCTGTAGATTCCTTTAGATTTGATAGGCACTGTACTTTTACCAGATCTGAGACTAAATTTGAAATTGTGGGATTTCACATAAAAATCTGAATTTCCTATTTTCAAAAAAAATCATAAAACCTAGCAACATTGTTCCCACATCCTGGGCACCATTTACCTGGAACTGAGTAGCAGTTTCCCTATTTAGACAGGATATGACTTTTCCAGTTTGCTACAGTCCTTACCGGGCCCTCTTTTTCCCTGACACTGAGTCTTAGTGACCATTTACCCATGAGCTTAAGAAAATAAATATTTTTGTACACATATTTCAATCAAAATTGGGAAATGAAAGGCTATAAGGATTACATGTGCTAAGAAAAATGGGATAAGTATTTTCCTTTAAGGAAGTAAAAATAATCCAATATACTTAATGTGAAAATACTAGATATTTGAGATCCCCAGTTTAGAAGATATAGGTGCTCAAGTGCTCAAGAAAGGAGAGAATATATATGAATAATTGTATTGGGTTATGGATTAGGGAGAGAACGAAATTATCAGGAAATCTGGAAAGGCTTCAATCAGGTGGTAGCTTTATGTGTATGGTGAGAACGGGCACTCAGGGAGAAGCACCATCTTGACCCCATCTCAAAGGGGGGGAAGCATTTAGTGAATAGTAATGAATGAGTGGTAGCTGGAATGGAGTGCCATAGTGGGGGTTGAATAGGATGAATAGGCAATAAAACTGGACTTTTGAACATACAATATAATGTTGAGTATAGACATCCAGGAAATAAATCCTTTCTATTCCCATCCTTTTGGTGGCCACCAATAACCATCTATAGCCATCATCAACCACTTTCATTATGTTCTTCAGGACCACCTGAAAAAAGGCTGAAATGTAGAACCAGTTCATTTTTAAGTGTTACCAGTATATCATGTAGAATCATTTCTAAACCATGCCCAAGTTGTTTCTTTTTTAGCTAACTGATCAAAGAAAATACCTCCAAGAGACTGTAGGTGTGGGCCAAGGAAGATGTGACACAGCAGCAGGAGTAGATGCCATGAGAATCTGAGCCAACTGCTCATGCAGCTTCAAGCTCTGCTTTGGCATGATCTTGTCTATACTATTTCTAATTGACTATGATGTGCTGCTGCCCATGCCCAAGTCTGTGGCTTAGAGAATTAGATAACTTCCAGTTCATTATGGGCAGCTCAGACCCGTATGATTGCTTGAGGGACCATAATCATTCATTCATTCTCTTCGTGGGTCCAGTAGAGTTATTTCTTAAACGGAGAAGAATTATCTGCAGAAGAGAACATGATTTTGCTCTAAGACCCCAAGGGTCTGCACTGTGATTGTCTTACTTGGGTTTGCCAGAGGCTTAATACAGCATTTTCATTTGCAAGAAGTGGTGCTTATAGACAGCTATAGAGAAGAATGCATAAATCTGGAAAAGTCTATATTTTCCTTTCCACTGAGTATGTTCACCTTGATAAATAGATTCAGTTCTTTTGGATGGAACTAGGAGGGAATTTTACATTACATTCTTATTGCATCATTATTAGAGCCTTCCTTAAGAGGTTCTACCCTCCTCTTCTTTCAAGAGACTCTGTTAATAGGCTCAGGGCTGAGAACTAGATGTGGGTCCATGACCCTCCATTGTGGTGTTGAGTGCTGACAAAGGGCCCCTATAACTTCTTGTAGCCCATCTGAACAGGGTTATCTTTCATCATTATCCCTAGCCTGCAAAGAGACAGACATCACTGTGATATTCAAGGATGCTGGTACTCCTATGACCAATATATTTCTCAATATATTTCCTATTATCTATATATTTCCCAAAAATCATGGGAGTGTCCTCTGGGCTCTTCTTAAGGCTATATGTAGTAAGGGGTGCATGAGAAGGTCACATGATTCATCTATCTCACTGCTTTTATCTTCCTAATCATTTGAATTCCTTCTTATTATGCCAATTTCATTTAATAAGACCATTCCTGGGTCTTGGGCTTTAGTCAACCAATCAAGAAAATTCTTGTAGAGCCTACAACTGCAAGGAAGAGAGTCCCATCCATCGGATGTGTGGGATCGAAGTTCCCTCTCAATAGAGGTGGAGTGGACATCACCATCCCAGAAACCTCAGGATTGGGGAATAAACTATGGACTGGTATTCTAATATAGACTTGTGATTCTAGCAATGGAATAAATATCACTGATGTGGAGGCAATGGCCACTGGAGGCTCTGGGAGGAAGGGGGAGGGAAACACAGGTGTAATGTGGGGGCTTTTGGGGGACTTGGGAATCACCCTGAATGGCATTGCAATGACAGATATATGCCATTATATATCTTCTCAAAGACTGCAGAATTGTTTGGGAGAGAGTGTAAATTACAATGTGAACTACATTGCCATGCTCAATTGCATTTATCAATTGCAATGAATGTGCTTGTTTATGAATGTTGTTTATGAATGTTGTTTATGTGGGAGGGTGTGGGAGGTGTGGGGAGCAGGGCATATGAGAATCCCTATATTTTTTGTGTAACATTTGTGTAATCTAAGTATCTTTTAAAAAAATAAAAATATATACATTTTTAAGAAGAATAGAAAAAAAAAACTCTTGTAGAGTTATTCTCAGTCCAGCCACTTGAAATAAAAATTGAATCTAGAATTTATGAAAAGTACACCCATATTGATAAAGTCAGCCTTATCTAAAATTATATATCTTCCTTTCTGGTCTAAAACCATTAGATTCCATTCCCACACATGTCTTACAAGTTTCTGATGACACAAAATCTTGCTGTTCTTGAGTGTGTACATTATTTTCTATGGTCAGAGTCTGTACTTATCCTCCTTGGACCGGACTCTAATTATGGATCTAGGGACAATAAGAAGAGGCAAAGATGGATCAAAAAGAGACTATGTAACCCTGTGCAAGGTAACTGTTGCAGTAAGTTTCAACAAGGGGAAGCTAATCTCCTCAAACAGGGAGTAGCAGCACTTCTTGCTAGTAAGGGAGACTTGGTGGGATTTGAAAGTTCATAGTTCTTATAGTCATTGGAATCTACCAGAATGTCCTCATTCCAAATCTTTCTCTTTTCCAATTAAAGCCCTAACTTTTATGTAAGTGACCTGGCAAGTCTGTGAATTGGGTTATAATTATGCAACCTATAGTATAAAATTTCATGTGCTCTTTTTTTGATACGTTAGTCATATGGCTATTTTTTTATGGCAGTCCTGGAAGCTCTCTGTTTCTCTGGCTGTGCCTTGAACTGAGAATTTGAAGCCCTAACCTTTTCATTTTCTCCCTGCATACTCTCCAATGCAGTCAGAAGCAGTGAGTCCATACCATAACCCTTAAAGTCCTTATTCCCTCTTAAGATCCTATTGTAATAGCCAGTGTCTCTCAAAAGCTTGCTTATAATAAGCATTTCATTTCAGAAAACTACAGGTAATTATTATTTTGCCATTGCTTTCCATGGACTACTAACATCCCATTTTTCATGACCAATGTGGTAATAACTTCTTTCTAACTTAACAAGTTCAGGTGAGTAATTCCAGATTCCTGTCTTTGAGTTTCTGCATCATGGAACCACTTCTGGAACCAAGCACTGTTCTCTGTCCAGGTTTGTGCCAGGAAACCACTTACCTCTCTAAGTTTTATAGCAGGAAGGGATTAAAAACACAAAGAATTACAAACTTACAAAACTTTTGGGAGGATTTGGGGAATTGAGGTTCATGGAGAACAACTACTGGCTTTGAGGAAATTTGAAAATCCAGGAATCACAGTAGGCAACTGGTGATTAAAACTGCTTGAAGCACCAAAGTGGATGATTCACAAGAGCTTGCCCAGAAGCAGCTGTAAACCTCATGCTTGCTAGCAAGCCAGGCATCTCCCAGCCACTGCTAGGGAAGAATGATGATGCTCCTCTCTTTTGCCTTACAAATACTGTGCAAGCTGCCTTTTACGGCAGAATCTAAACTAGGCACGAGGGAGTTTAAGCAATGTATTTTCCAGCCCCCCACACCCCACAATATGGGGAAGACTTTGGAAAACTGGAGATGCTGCTGAGTATCAACAGGCAGATATCTGGCACAGTATACAACCATCAGCTTCTCAAAACTATTTAAAATGTAGCAACAAAAATAATGTATCAACACTCAACTTTTTCCCATTGTTTCAATAAGTGGAGTGTTATGGTTTTCCCATGATCTGTTTCTTTTTTTCCTTTCTGTTATTTAAGATGCAACTAAGCTACATAAGTGGTAGATAGAGAAAGATTAAAGGATCTTGGACAGTGACTAAGGAAGGAATTGGCGGGGGCCATTAAGGAGAAAGGCACAAGAGCAGCTGCAATATAAGAGCTATGAATGGAAGGGGAAAATGTGATTTTGAGAAGCATTGCTGTGAATTATATGTTTATTTCATAGTGTTTGAGAAATACAAATAAAGGATTCTAGTCATTTTGAAGTTCCTTTTTGTTACTCCATTTTGTTTGTTGTTTGTTTATACCAGAAATTCTCCAAGAGTGGTCTACAGATCCTTTAAAGTCCCAGAGACCCTTTTGTAGGTTCTGTGAGACCAAAATTATTTTTGAAATAATACCAAGACATTGCTTGCCTTGTTTTGCCATGTTGACATTCTACTGATGTGCAAAAGCAGTGGTGGATAAAACTGCTGGCAATTTAGCAAGAATCAAAGCAGAGGCTTCAAGCTGTAGTCTAAGTCATTATGTTCTTCCCCATCACACACTTGTATTATAAAAAATAAAATTAAAATGCCAGCTTTACTTAATACTGTTCTTGATGAAGTAGTAAAAATTATTATTTTGTTAAATATAAAATTATTCCTCCTTGAGTACAAAATATTTTCATAGTCTGTGTGACAGAATGGGAAGTACACATAAAGCACTTCTGCATACCAATGTATGAAGCACATTTGTGATTGAGTTGTGAACTGAACTAACCAGTGTTTTTCACAGAACATCATTTTAACTTGAAAGAACAACTGACAGATAAACTATCATTATTTAGACTTTGGTATTTGGCAGACTTGTTTCCAAAATGAACTACTAAGCCTCTAAATTCAAGGAAAATAATTTACAGACTAGGTTGCCAGTGATAAAATTCATGCTTTCAAGTGAAAATTAACATTTTGGAAATATTGTATCTAAAACTATGAGTATGACAGATTCACAATACTTAATACTTTGGCATCACCAGTATTTCTGATGAGTTTGGTGGTGATATTAAAATATGTGATGTTTTTGTGTTACATGATGAAAATGGTTAACATTGGAAGATTTGTATAATTTAGTGAACCAGTATTTTCCAATCAATTCATGATGTTACAAATCATGCAGAGGTTAAAGAGTCCATCAAAGTGCAAGACAGGCCAATGGATTTTAATGTAACGGAGTACCAAACGTTCATTGATTGAGTTTCAGATTCTACATTGCAACTTCTCTTTAAGCAGCTACCACTTGAAATTCGGTGTGATATCAAAGAATATCCACAATCAACTGAAAAGGCTATTAAAGTATTACTTTCCTTTTCAACCAGATATCTGTGTGAGGTTGGATTTTCTTCATATAATCTAACCAAAGCAATATATTGCAATAGAATGAATGCAGATGCAGATATGAGAATCCAGATGTCTTCTATTAAACCAGACATTTAAGATATTTATGAAAATGTAAAACAATGCCATTACTCTCATTAATTTTTGTTTAATTTTGAAATATAGTTATTTTTCATTAAAACATGTTATTAATGGTAACTAACTATAGGTTTATTGTTGTTTTAAATAAATTAATAATTATTTTGCAATGTCTCCCTTTTACTTTCTAACACAATAAATGATATAAACACAAGATAACTGGGGTCCTCAATAAGTTCTCAATGTAAAGGAGCCCTGAGACTAAAACTGCTGAGAACCATTGGTTCACAGCAACACCATGCTAGGGCTGAGGCACATAGCTGATGACATTGTAAGTGCTACATAAAATATTGAGATAAATTTGTGTAAAAATTCTTTCCTTACATTAATGTGTGTAGAACACATCTTCTGGCATTAAAAATCTATGATATATTAAAATTTACTATGATTTCTTAGTATCATGAAAAATATTGTATCATGTTATACATGCAAATAAATGTAGAAATATGTAAACAGCCTAGCAGTGTGGAAAAGCATCTGCTCTTTGGCGTCAAATATAAACTTGAATCCTAGCTCAGCCACTGCCTGTGTTATGTTACATTTTTATACTTATACTTAAATATACTTTTATTTATCCTCTGTTAGTTTTAATTTCCCTACCATAAAATAGAGATAATAGTACATAGCTCATAAGATTTGGGAGGAGACTATGTTTAAATAATTGATTAGTTAGGATATAGGCTAAACTGCTATAAAAATGAGACCAAAAATAACAGTGGTTCAAATAAGATAACTTGTTTCTTTCTGTCTTAAGAGTCTATTGGTCCAGAGTGACCAGACATTTCTGCTCCCCCTAGACAGTAAGGCACCAGATACTTTCCATTGTGCTGCTTTTCCATTCCCTGGGTTGTTGTTCCATATCCATGGCCAAACTACTTCATGGATGTAGCTTGCATTCCAAGTTTTATGTATTCACAGCATGTAGAAGTTGCACGTTTCACTTCTGTCCACATTCTGTTTGAAAGTATTTAATCACATAGCCACCTAATTGTAAGGTGGACCAGGAAATATAGCCTTAGGGTAGAAAGCCATGTGCTTGGCCCAAAATCCATTACTATTAAAAGAAAGGGGTGGACGGGAAGCGGGTGTGGCTCGGTGGATAGAGCCTCCGTTTACCATATGGGAGGCCCGGGTTCGCGTCCCAAGGCCTCCTTGTGAGGGCACGCCAGCCTGAGCGGTGCGGTGGG
>JAQZBX010102751.1:0-11122 GCA_029593785.1 Cabassous unicinctus | reverse complement strand
CAGAAGGCCATATAGTTGACATCATACATATGTAGCATATTTTGATTAATTTATTTCAATTTCCTTTGAGATTCACCCTCTTGTGGCTGGCTGGGGCATTCCTTTTTATCTTTATTCTCTTGTAGCATAGTGTTTATTCACCTATTGAATGAATTCCTGGTTCCTTACAGATTTTGGAGATTATAAATATATCTGGTAGAAACATTCATCCATGGGTTTTAGGTGGAATTTTCATACAAGCCACATATACACATAAGGATATATATCCAACAATTGTTGGATTATATGGTAAGAAAATGTTTAGTTTTAAAAGAAATTGCTAAATGCCTTCTCTATGTACCATTTTTATTCTCACTAGCAATGAATGAGAGTTGTATTGATCCACATCCTCACCAGGAATTGTCATTGCCAGTGTTTAGGTTTTTATTTATTCTAATAAGCGTGTGGTGATATATCATTGTGATTTTAATTTTGCAAGTCCCTAATGACAAATGATTTTGAGCATCTTTTTGTTTAGGTTTATTTGCCAACATTATATCTTGTTGGGTAGGATTCTTTTCAGATCATTTGCCCATTTTTAAATTGAGTGTTTGCTTTCTTAGTGTTGGGTGTTAAGAGGTCTTTATATTTTTGAATACAAATAATTTATCAGTTACGTGTTTTGCAAATATTTCCCCCAAGGCTGTTGATATTATTTTCATTCCCTTATCAAGTCTTTCACAGAGCAGCAGGTTTATATTTTAATAAAGCCCAAGTTATAAATTTTTTTCTTGGATCATGCTGTATGTGTTATATCAAAACACTCATCACCAAACCACTGGCCTATAGAGTTTCTTGTATGTTTTATTCCAAAAGTTTTATACTTTGCATTTTACTTTCAAGTGTATGATTCATACTGAGTAAATTCTTGCATAAAATTTGGTAATATTAATTACATTCAAATGTTGTGCTTCCTCCACCAATATCCATTAATTCAACTTTTTTTTAATCACAGTGTACAAAATGACTGGTCAAAATTTTGTTTGGAATCTATGTATGTATGTGTGTATGTATCAGTACCTATCTATCTATCTATCTGTCTGTCTATCTATCTATCTATCTATCTACTTACTATCTATACTAAGAAATTATTATTTTAATGTGTTTACAAATCATAACATTTAGGACAATTTGCTAGTCATTATTTGTGGTTAAATTCTCATTATTCTTGTCTCTTTTCTAGCACTTTCTTCAGCTACATGGAACCAGGAAATCAAACACATGTTTTAGAATTTGTCCTCCTGGGTCTCTCAGAAGATACAGAATTGCAGCCTCTCTCTTTGGGCTGTTCCTCTCCATGTACTTGGTCACATGCATAGGGAATCTGCTCATTATCTTGGCCATCATCTCAGACTCCCACTTCTACACAAACATTTACTTCTTCCTCTGCAATCTATTTTTTCAGATATCTGTTTCACCTCCACAGCTGTTCCAAAAATGCTTCTGAACATCCAGACAGAGAACAAAAATATAACTTATGAAAACTGCCTCAGCCAGATATATTTTTCATGCTTTTTGTGCATATAGATAATTCCCTCTTGACTGTGATGGCCTATGACCACCTTGTGGCCATCTGTCACACCTTGCACTACATTGTCATCATGAACCCTCAGGTCTGTGGCCTCCTGCTACTGGCATCCTGGTTACTAAGTGTTTTTTTTTCTCTCTTTTACGTGACTTAATGGTTTTGCAATTGTCTTTTTGTACAGATTTGGAAATTTCCCACTTTTTCTGTGAACTTAATCAGGTAGTCCAAATTGCTTATTCTGACACCTTTCTCAATGACATGGTGATGTATGTCACCTCCGGACTTCTGGGTGTTATTCCACTCACTGGGATTGTTTCTTCTTACTCCAATAATGTATACTCCATTTTGAGAATTGCAACAGCTGAAGGCAAGTATAAAGCATTTTCTACTTGTGGATCTCACCTATCAATAGTGACCTTGTTTTATGGTACACACATTGGAGTGCATCTTAGTTCTGCTGCTACCCAAAACTCAAGGGCAAATGCAATAGCCTCAATAATGTACATGGTGGTCACTCCTATACTGAACCCCTTTATCTACAGTCTTAGAAACAAGGACATAAAGCAGGCCTTTAAAAAACTGAGAAACATTCTCTCTATGAAAGGTTTCTTTGTCTCAAGTTCAGAAAAATGTTCATGATTAGCAGAGCTCAAACATTGGGATGTCTAAATCTAGTTTTTTAATAAGTGTATAGAAAGATAATCTATTATCTGCCCAATTTTCAGAATTCTATTTCTTTAATTTTTATATATGAAATACACCTCTTTCTTCTGTATTATTTTACATCATATAGTCTCTCTTATTGTATTCCCTGGAATAATTTTGAAAGCAGAAACTGCTGCTTGGATTTTCAGGAGAAAAATATTTCATCAGCTAATTCTGCATATATAAAATTATAGCACGTGCTTGAGTGATGAAGGTGTACTGTAGTCACTGATAGATGAAAGTAACTGCTTGTGTTATATCATTTTGGTGAAAAATGATCTCTCATAGCAAAGGCTGTATACCATCTACTAAGGTTTTTGTTCATTGGCTCTAGAAAGAGGTCACATACTGAACTGGAGACATCATCTGATTTGGATTACAATAATCTACTTTCCATCTCTGATATTCTCCTTTCCCCCGTACATTCTCAGTCATAAGTTAAGTGAGATGGTATTTGACAATGTAATCCTTGATTCTTCAAATATGGATGGTCTCAATGATTTCTGAGATTCTTCCAGAGATGGAAGCTTGCCATTCAAAAATTATTTTCCTAATTGAGTACATTTTCAGGAAGTTTCTTTTGGCACTTCCTACAATAATAGTCCACATTTACAGATAATAAAAAACAATGTGTGGGTTTTCACCATTTCTGACTAGGTCTTTTACAACTATTAAACTTAGGACATAATGTCAGGCTTTTATGTAGACCTACCTTATTATTTGTAAGGTAGAATGAGATGAATACATCGTTCATCACCTGATCCAAGAACCATCAGTACAACTGGGAAATCAGAGTGCCATTTGGGGATTAGTGATTGCTCTGAGCAAATGGCCATTTAAAAATAAATTAGTTTATTATATGTATTTACTTCCCGTTCTTTGGGAAAGTTGTGAATTCATTCTCATTTTGTAATTTATTAACCCACATGTTCAGACTCTGTTTTTGAGGAATACACGTGTCAGAACGGCAAGTTTGAGGGTAAGATTTTTTATTCATGCAGTATTATAAAGTTTCTGTGTTTTGATTGCACTGTAATCTGAGAATTAAAAATCTTCAGACAACCAGCAAGATGTCGGTAGGTAAAGAGCTCCAAGAATCAGCTCCTCTTACGGGGCAGTTGGTGACCCTCCAGAGCTATGTAGAACACTTGTTTGAGGGCTCCAGGAGACCAGAAGTGCATCCTGCAACATCCTTGAAACAATGGAAGGAGGAGACTGCCCAACTGCAGAGAATATTTGTAAGTAGAGCACTCTATGCCACAGAGGCCAGTGCCTATCCTCAACTGGAGGCACAAGCCACCGCGGGAGCTGTTGCATGGCTGGAATTGAAAGCTCCCCTTCCCAAAATGGGGGAGGAAGAGATGGTTGGGCAACAACTTCAGCTATTGATTAGTAAATTCAGTGGGCTAAAGTACAATACAAAGAACAGCTAAATTTTGAAACTGTCCAAGTCAGAAAGAGACCGGTAGCTGCCATCTTAACTCTGCATTTGACATGAGGGGAAGTGGGGCTGACTGAAAATCACACTGCTGGTAGGGACAGGCTTTTTTCCATCTAGATCAGATTGCCACTCTAGCCTAAGCCCCAGGGCCAACTTGGACAGAGAGGTACTCGGGGGAGTTGCCCCAGGCTTTCTGGGAAATTACTGGCCATGCCACAGAGGCCGGTGTTCATCCTACTTTGGCAGTGCAAGCCACCACAGGAGCTATTCTGTGGCAGAAATTGGAAGCTCCATTTACTA
The DNA here is from genome assembly GCA_029593785.1 of Cabassous unicinctus. NCBI lineage: Eukaryota > Metazoa > Chordata > Mammalia > Cingulata > Chlamyphoridae > Cabassous > Cabassous unicinctus. Next base: position 7,109 of record JAQZBX010102751.1, on the reverse strand, counting down.
AAACCAGGGAAGGAAGGGACAGTTGGTTAATGATTTCAGCTACTGATTAGTAAATTTGGCTGGCTAAAGTATACCTCTAAGAACACCTACAGTTTGAGCCTGTCCAAGTCAGAAAGAAGCTGGTAGCTACCATTTTGATTCCACCCAAGGCATGAGGGGATGCCTGGCTGACTGAAAATCATAGTGACCATAAAGACTGTTTTTTTTTCACCCAGATTGGCCTGAAGCCCTAGCCTAGGCTTCAACCCCACCTCTAGCAGTGAGGAAGCTGACGGGCCCTGCACCAGTCTATCCAGGTAACTGCAGGTACATTTAATTGGCAAAGACTGAATAATTGGAAGTCTACCGGGGCAACTCTGGTCATCTTGGACGTGCACTGCATAGATTGCTGCCCTTATCTGCAACTGCATCCCTGCCTCAGGCGGGAGAGAAAAGGGCATAAAGTTTCATCAGTCTCTCTGGGCAACCACCGTCTAGGCCTGTATGAGTTGGATTATTCCACACAGCTGTGGCTCTGTCCCTACCCCTGGCAAAGTAGAAAGTTGGGAGATGATTCATTTGTCTTTGGGGCAATGAGGGCTGGTTGAGCCTCCACAGTTTATAGCACCAACTACATCCTTGGCTCCTAGTACACAACCAGCAATGGGGACACACAGGAAGCTCTAAACTAAAGAGAAAAACTGTACCCAGATTAAAGACTCTACTAAGGCAGATGCCAAAACTCCAACAAAAATTACAATCTACACCAAGAAACAGGAAGATATGGCCCAGTTAAAGGAGCAAAATAAGCCTCCAGAGGACATAAAAGAGTTGAGACAACTAATCATAGATGTTCAAACAAATCTTCTAAATAAATTTAATGAGACAGCTAAAGAAATTAAGGATATCAAAAAGACATTGGGTGAGCACAAAAAAGAATTTGAAAGTGTACATAGAAAAATAGCAGATCTTATGGGAATGAAATGTGTAATAAATGAAATAAAAAATACACTGGAATCATATGAGAGCAGATTTGAGAAGGGAGAAGAAAGGAATGGTGAGCTTGAAGAAATGGCCACTGAGAGTGAAAGTACACAAGAACAGAAGAAGAAAAATTTAGAAAAACTTGGAAAAGGTCTTAAGGAATTAAGGACAGCAAGAGACTTGCTAACATACATGTCATGGGGTCCCAGAAGGAAAAGAGAAGGGAAAAGAGGCAGAAGGAATATTTGAAAAAATAATGTTATAAAATTTCCCAACCTTATTGAAGGACATAGATATCTAGATCCAAGAAACATGAAGTGCCCCCATCCAAAAATATCTGAATAGACCAACTACGAGACACATACTAATAAGAATGTCAAATGCCAAGGAAAAAGAGAGAATTCTGAGAGCAGCAAGAGACAAGCAATGCATAATACATAAGACATACCCAATAAAATTAATTGTTTATTTCTCACCAAAAACCATGGAGACAAGAAGACAGTGGCGTGATATATTCAAGATACTGCCAGGGAAATCCTTCCAGCCGAGAATCATATTTCCAGAAAAATTGCCTTTCAAAAATGAGAGTGAGTTTAGAATATTCACAGATAAACAGAAACTGAGAGAGTTTGTGACAAAGAGACCTGCTTTGCAGGAAATACTAAAAGGTGTGGTACAGCCTGAAAAAGAAAGACAGGAGACAGTGGCCTGGAAGTGTGTTTAGTAATGAAGATTATATCAATCACAGTAACTAAAAGTGTCAAAAGATTGGTGAAAATAAAATGTGACAGATAAAGCCCAAATATTCAGGAATAAACTTAACCAATGATGTAAAGCATTTGTACTCAGAATGCTACAACTCATTGTTAAAAGAAGTAAAAAAAGACCTAAATAATTGGAAGAGCATTCCATGCTCATGCATTGAAAGACTAAATATCAATAAGATGTCAATTCTACTCAAATTGGTATACAGATCCAATGCAATCTTGATAAAAATTCCACCAGAAATTTTAAAAATAAATGGAAAACATGATTATGAAATTTATTTGGAAGTTAAAGGGGCCTGAATAGACAGAAACATTTTAAAAAGGAAATGCAAAATTGGAGGACTCTTATATCCAGATGTTAAGTCGGATTACCTAGCTACAGTGATAAAAACAGCATGGTACTGGCATAAGGACAGACACATAGACCAATAGAACCGAACTGATGGTTGAAAAACAGACCTTCACATCTATGATCAAGTGTTTTTTGACTATCCTGTCAAACCCACCCAGCTTGGGCAGAACCGTTCATTCAACAAATGGTGCTGGGAAAATTGGATATCCATAGCAAAAGAAGGAAAGAGGACAACTATCTCACACCCTATACGAAAACTAGCTCAAAATAAATTGATAAATAATATAATACCTAAATTAATACCTAATTTAGGTATTATATTAATACCTAAATATAAAAGCAAGAGCCATAAATCTTCTAGAAGAAAATGTAGGAATATATCTTCAAGACCTGGTGCTAGGTGGTGCATTCTTAAAAGAGATAAAAGGAAGACTGAGAAGGACTACCGATATTGAATGTATGTAGAAGTTTCAATTAGCTTTACTGTAAAATTATGGAAATGTACAGAGTTGATGGTAACACATTATAGTGTGTAACAGCTGCTTTATAAATGGGGATGTGGCTGAAATGGTAGTCTAGGTATGTAAATGCCAATTGACAGAAAGCTAGAGAATAGCCCAGGGACTGAATAGCACAGTAAACCCAGAGGTGGATGAGAATAGTGGTTGATGGTACAGATGCAATAATGTCCTTTTTGAGCTAGAGCAGATGTACATCAGCATTGCAGGGTGGTGGGAATGTGGAGATGCATGGGAAAAATACAACTAGAGAGACCTATGGAGTGTGTTTAACAGTAATAATGTAATATTCTTGCATCTATGGCAAAGATGTTCTGTCTTGTAATGGGGGAGTATGTGTGTGCCAAGTGTATACTGTGGACCTGGTAATAATTAGATGATATTATCACATAATCTGTATCAAATATACCACCAGGGTGTGGTGTGTTATTAGAGGGGTGTTGTTTGGGAATTCTACACATGTGCATGATTGTTTTTTAAGTTTACAACTTCTGTCATGAAAGTATATTTTAAAAATAATAATAAGGTGGGTTGGGGGAAATCTACACCAAATGTAAGATAAGGACTATAATTATTAGTAAGATTTTGACAATATTCTTTTGTAATTTATAACAAATGTCTCACAACAATGCAAGGTGTTGTTGGAGGCTTGATGTATGTGACCCCTGTATGATTTTATGAATGTTTGCTTTGTAAGTTCACAACTTTTACTATACACTTATCGTTTATGTATGTTCATGTATAAATTATATAATAATAATAATAGGGTGGGTTGGGGGAAATACTTTGGTTAGTAGTAATATTTTGAGGATGCTCTTTAATCATTAGTTGAAAATGTTTTACAACAATGCAAGTTATTGGTGGTAGGTTGAGGTATGAGAGCCCTGTTTATTCACAACTATTACTATATACTTATTGTTTTGTAAGTTCACAACTATTACTATATACTTATTGTTTATGTATGTTCATGTATGAGTGATATGCTTCAATAAATTTTAAAAAGCTAAAAATAAATAAAAAATTTAAAAAAGCCTCCTCAAAAAAATCTTCAGCTTGAGATTTCTTTCTGGAAATTTCTCCCGTATAAGTTAAAGGCCTTTATTCCTTGAATAAAGATTCCAAGCAAAGTTATTTATCACATAAACCAGTCAGTTTGTCAAAGTCTTTCCTAGGTACTATCTTTAGTGATTACAGCAAACAATATATTGTGAATTATTTTTCCAAGCTATACATCTGCAATCGTGTAGATTTATCAACTGGAAATAGTGTCATTGGTGATCTCACTCTGAACAATTTGATATATCAACTCCCAGATTCCTATGCTGCAAGTCTGTGCTTTAGCAATTAGTTCCTGTACCAAATAGTATACCTGTATGGCTAATGTTTTTAAGCAGAAATCTCTTTCCACAAAAAGCTCTTTAAGAATTTTGAGAAAAAAGCATAGTAAGCATGCACACTCATCTTATTGAAGAAGCTACAGTTATGTCTTTCAAGTAATCTGAAGTGTAGAAAACACTGTAAAACAGGCCAGCTAAGAATTTTGATACTTCTGTTGTCTTCTGTAACACTGTACACTCAAGAAGACTCCACTGAAGCATGCTCCATAGAGCATTGTCACTAAGCGTGGAATAAATTTACATTGTAGTTTACATGCTCTCCCACCAAATTCTGTAGGTTATGGCAAAATAAACAATGGCCTGCATCTGTTATTGCAATGTCATTCAGGACAATTCCAAAGTCCCCAAAATGCCCCCATATTACACCCATTTTTCCCTCTCCCTTTCCTCAGAACTTCCAGAGGCCACTGACACCACATTCCTTTACCATGACTCTTCTGTCCTCCTATTTGAACCTATAATTAGTACTAAAGTTGGTATGTGTTCATCCAAGTGTCTTAAATCTTTGGACTGCCCATGGGGCAGGTGGGCCCTGAATCTCAATGGAGTTGCAACACTTGCTCTCCAGGTCATTGGTCACACACAGGACAACTGGCAAGGAATTGATGATGGACAACTACCATTCCAAGGAACCAAGAGAGTCTACAACCGCAAGCAAGAGAGTCTCATCCAACAGCCCTGTGGGATTACAGCCCCCTTTCAATTAGAGGTGGAGTAGACATCACCTTTTCAGAATACTCAGGATTGGGGAATGAACTATGTACTTACAGGTATACTACTATAGACTTATTGTGATTCTAGCAGTTGAAGAAATTATATCATTAATATTTTGATTTTTTAAATTGTACTCTGTTTAATTTGTTGAGCCCATATTTGTGTGAATTTGGGAGGACTTGGTGGAAAAGAAGGATTCACATTTGACATTATTTTGAAATTAGCAAGCTAAAAAAATTTAATATTAAGTTGTGCACCTAGAGCCTTTAAGGCCGTATAGGTGCTGTGATTTCAGATAGTATGCTGGATTCTCATTCAGAGGGATTTTTCCTCCTGTAGCACAAGGATCAAGGGAAGCATGTCTCTTGATACCCATATTTGTTAATGTGTTTACACATTGATAACCTTTATAATGCAATTGTAACTCCAAGGATCCATCTTTTATACAAGTATGTTTTACCAGAGTTTCCACTTAGGAGAATTTTTAACTTCATTTTCATATGAAACATATTCAGTAATATAGAATCTCAAATTCTTCAATAACAGTCTCCCAAAACTGCAGCTGGCATTTGAATTCCACTAAACATCATAGTCCATTTTATTATTTATTGCAAGCAAGTATTATATTATTTATTGCAATTCCTTCTGTTAGATCAGATTAAGGATGAATTTTAAAGATTCAGGGAAATTTATAGGTGTGAATCCTTCTATTTTAAAAAACAATGGATCTATAGCTTATCTACAGATTTGTGGGAAATAGAAAAAGAAGTCAAACTGGACCTAACTCAAGTAGAAGGAAGGAAATAATAAAGATTTAAGTGAAAAGAAATGAAATAGAGTCTAGAAAAAACAATTGAGTGAATCAATAAAATTGTTTCTTGGAAAAGTTCAATAAAATAGCAAAGGTTCATTTAGATTGAAAAAGAAACAATAAAGAAGATGCAAAATACCAAAATCAAAAATAAAATCAGGGATGTTGCTGGATATCACTGATATTAAGGGATTATGAATGAATACAATGAGCAATTGTCTGCCAGCAATCTAGAAAATCTAGAAGAAATGGACTAATTCCTAGAAACATGCAATTTATCTAAATTGACTAAAAAGAAATAGATCTCCACAAAAGTGTAAGTAAAGAGATTCATTTAGTTATCAAAAACCTCCCAAAGCTAGAAGTCTAGGATCAGACAGCTTCCATAATGAAACCTAGGAAATATTTAAAGAATCAATTACAGTACATCTCAAAACCTTCCAACTTGAAGTCAAGATATATATTCCATCCTCATTCTATGAGGTTAAATTTATTTTGATACCAAAGCTACCTAAAGGCATAAGGAAATATAACCAAGGACCAATTTCTGTCATAAATTTAGATGCAAAAACCCTCAATAAAAACTACCATATTGAATGCAAGAGAATATTAAAAGAATTATCTACCTAGACAAAATGGGATTTATCTCAGGATACAAGGGTGTTCAAATTAAGAAAATCAATGTAATACACCACATTAGCACAATGAAGAGGGAAATCACATGAAAAATCTCAATTTACTGAGAAAGTATGAATGATAAATTCCAACAATTTTTCATGATAAAAGTACTTAAAAATTAAGAATAAAAAGTAACTTTCTTAACATGAGAATTAGTATATATGTGAAAAACACAGGTAATCTTATCCTCAATGCTGAATGAAAGCCATCCCCTTGAGGGCTGGAAAAAGACAAGGCTGCCTGCCTTTACTACTGCTATTCAGTATTGTACTAAAAGTTAGGAAATTAGGCCATAAAACTTAATAAAAGGTATCCAAATTAGAAAGGAAGTAAAATTAGCTGTTTTACGAGATGTGATGACACTTTATATAGACCATGACAAACTTTCCCCAAGAAAACTCTAGAGATCATAAATGAATCCAGTCAAATGAAACCTATGAGATTAACATGCAAAAATTAGTTGTGTTTTATACAATAGAAAGAACATTCTTAACTGGGCAATTAAAAAATTCATTCACCATAGCATCTAATGGAACAGAATGCATAGGAATAATTTTAACTAAACAGGTTGCACAATGAAAACTTCAAAAAATTAGAATTGTATGCATTAGAAGAAATTAGTGTGTATGCATAGAAGTATTAGAATTGTTAATCCATACATGGTGGAATGCTACATTAGTAGAGTACTGTAATTTTGCAGTTTCTTTTGAATTCATTTTACATGTTCCATTCATATCCAATATTACTTATTTCAGCACATTTGCCCCCATCCCCTCCTGTGAAGGCAAGTTATACATTTGTAATATATTAGATAGATTTGCAACATTTTCATTCCTGGGATTTCCTTGACTTGTAAATGATGTTTTTTACTTTCATACATATGGTTCACTCTTTGTGTTGTCAAGTTCA
>JAQZBX010102750.1:0-11125 GCA_029593785.1 Cabassous unicinctus | reverse complement strand
ACCACCTACCACCAAGTCTTGAAGATATTTTCCTACATTTTCTTCTAGAAGCTTTATGATTCTTGCTTTTATATTTACGTTTTTTATACATTTTGAGTTAATTTTTGTATAGGGTGTGAGTCAAGGGTCCTCTTTCCTTCTTTCTCTATGGATATCCAATTTTCTCAGCACCATTTGTTGAATGGAAAGTTCTGCTTGAGCTGAGTGGGTTTGACAGGCTAGTCAAAAATCACTTAACCATATATGTGAGCATCTGTTTTTTAACCAACAATTCGGTTCCATTGGTCTATGTGTCTGTCATGCCAGAATCATGCTGTTTTTAACACTGTAGCTAGGTAATATGACTTAAAGTCCAGAAACAAGAGTCTTCCAACTTTACTTTTCCTTTTTAAGATGTTTCTGGTTGTTCAGGATCCTTTACCCTTCCAAATAAATTTGATAATCATGTTTTCCATTGATTTAAAAAATGCTGGTGAAATTTTTATCAGGATTGCATTGATTCTGTATATCAATTTGAATAGAATTGATATCATAATGATATTTAGTCTTTCAATCCATGAGCATGGAATGTTCTTCCAATTATTTAGGTCTTTTTTAAAATTTCTTTTAATGATGACTTGTGGTTTTCTGAATACAAGTGCTTTACAGCATTGGTTAAGTTTATTCCTGAATATCTCAGTTTTATCTGTCATATTTTATTTTCACCACTTTTTTGACACTTTTAGTTACTTTTATTGATATAATCTTCATTTCTAGGCTCTCTTCCAGGCCTCTTTCTCCAGTCATTTCTTTTCAGGCTTTATCACACCCTTTAGGATTTCCTGCAATGCAGGTCTTTTGTTTACAAACTCTCTCAGTTTCTGTTTGTCTGTGAACATTCTAAACTCGCTCTCAATTTTGAAAGACAATCTTGCTGGATATCAGATTCTTGGCTGGAAGTTTTTCTCTTCCAGTATCTTAAATATATCAGACTACTGTATTCTTGCCTCCATGGTTTCTGGTGAGAAATCAGCACTTAATCTTATTGCGTATCTCTTACACATTATTCATTGCTTTTCTCAGAATTCTCTCTGTCTTCGGCGTTTGACATTCTGATTAGTATGTATCTTGGAGTTGGTCTATTCGGAATTTTTCAGATGGGAGTACGTCGTGCTCCTTGGACATGGATATCTATGCCTTTCAATAGGGTTGGGAAATTTTCTACCATTATTTCTTCAAAAATACCTTCTGCCCCTTTTCCCTTCTTTTCTTCATCTTGGACACCTATGACTTGTATGATTGCATGTCCTTTGCTGTCTTATTTCCCAGAGACCTTCTTCAAGTATTTACAATCTTTTTTTCATCTGTTTTTTTGCATGTTCACCTTCAGAGGCCATTTCTTCAAGCTCACCAATCCTTCCTTCTGCTTCCTCAAATCTGCTAGTATATGATTTTAGTGTATTTTTAATTTCATTTATTGCATCTTTCATTTCCATAAGATCTGCTATTTTTCTATGTATGCTTTCAAATTCTTCTTTGTGCTCATGCAATATCTTCTTAGTATCCTTAATTACTTTAGCCATCTCATTGAATTTATTAAGGAGATTTGCTTGATCATCTACAATTAGTTTTCTCTACTCCTTAATGTCATCTGGAGGCTTATCTTGTTCCTTTAACTGGACCATATCTTCGTTTTCCTTGGTGTGGATTGTAATTTTTTGGTGGTGTCTTGGCATTTGGTTTACTAGAGTATTTATTTCGGGTGCAGTTTTTCTCTTTACTTTAGTGCTTCCTACCTTATATCCCTTCTTGGTTGTGTAGTCGGAGCCAAGGATGTAGTTGGTGCTATAAACTGTGGAGGCTCAAGCTACCATCATTGCTCCAAGGACCAATGAAGCTTCTCCCAGCTTTCTCCTTTGCCAGGAGTAGTGACAGAGCCACAGCTGCATGGAATAATCCAACTCGTGCAGGCCTAGACTGTAGTTGGCCAGAGAGACTGATGAAGCTTCACACCCCTTGTCCCCTGCCTGGGGTAGGGATGGAGCTGCAGGTGTGGGCAGCAATCTATGCAGTGCAGGTCCAAGATGACCACAGTTGCCCCAGAAGACATCCATTTATTCAGTCTGTGCCAGTTAATGTACATGCAGTTACCTGGATAGGCTGGTGCAGGGCCCGTCAGCTTCCTCCCTGCTAGAGGTGGGGCTGAAGCATAGGCTAGGACTGCAGGCCAATCTGGGTGAAAGAAACCAGTTTCTATCATCACTGTGATTTTCAGTCAGCCTGGCTTCCCCTCATGCTGGGGGCTTGGTCAAAATGGTGGATAAAGGCCTACCTCTGACTTAGAAAGGCTCAAACTTTAGCTCTTCTTAGGGTTATATTTTAGCCAGCCAAATTTACTAATCAGTAGCTGAAATCGGTGGCCAACCATCTCTCTCTCCCCATTTTGGGAAGTGGGGCTTCCAATTCCAGCTGCAGAATTGCTCCCGAGGCAGCTTGAGCCTCCAGTGGAGGATGGGCACTGGCCTCTGTGGCATGGAGTGTTTTTCTTACAAATCTTCTCTGCAGATGGGCAGTCTCCTCTTCAATTGTTCAAGGATGTTGCAGGATGCACTTCTGGTCTCCTGGATCCCCCAAAATTTCTCCAGATAGCTCTGAGTGATCACCAATTTCCCCATAGCAGGAGCTGATTCCAGGAGCTCTTTTCTCTGTTACTATCTTGCTGGTTGTCCTATAGTTAACAGTAATATTTTGAAGATGTTCTTTCAACATTTGTAACCAATGTTCCACAGTAATGCAGAATGTTGGTAGTGGGAGGATGTTCCTGTGTGCTGTGCATGACTGTTTTCTTAAACTCACATCTTCTCTAATAAAATGGGGGACTATGGGAACATTGCATATTTTATTCTTTGAAAAATGTCATATACAAGGGAAACAACCAAATTTCCTTGTCAGTTATACTGTTGTACTCTGGGGCTTCTCGAAAGTACATGAGAAGAACTTTACATGAGAAACAAGGCAAGTATGTAATTCAAGTTATACCTGTCAATTAACATAACCTTGGTCAAAAGGTAAAGATGGAATATGGTCAGGTGTCCTGACAGACAGAGTCCTTTGAGCATCTTGAAAGTTATATAGCTATATACTTATATGGGATATAAAAAGATATCCTGGTTGCCATTGGTTTGCTTTCTGAATAGATAGAGGTCCTCACGGTCACTAACAAAATATTAAACTTTCCTCCTGGGAAAGTCATGCTACTTTCACAAATATGATAGCATAATTTTCTGGATTATATAACAAATGTCTAGTAGTAGAAAACAGGTCAATAAGCCAAGACCTCAATATTACGTGCTGCCCTTATGAACCCTATTCTTGTAATAATGAAAATAAGCCTAAGTAAAATTAATGGCTAAGAATTGTCTACTGAAAACCTTCTTTCAAATCAATTGTGGCCTCTCTCTAAGCCAAACCCCGCAAATAAACTCACTACCCTTCCCCACAACGTGGGACATAACTTCTGGGGATGAGCTCCACTGGCACTAAGGGATTATTATCGTGCATTAATCACTGATGTATTTGGAGAAAGACCTTGGCCAAAAGGGAGATATATGAAATAAAATAGAGTTTTTATGAATAAAAGATTTCAAAATGAGTTGGAAAGTCATGGCAGAGGTTATGTTTATTGATATTTCAGTCAGACTTCACCAACTGACTCAGTAAACTAAGCCTCAAACAAAAGTACTCCTGAGGGACCTAGGGACATCCAGACACCAAAGAAAAGCCACACGGCCTCATGAAATCATCACCACATCAGTGGGAATATACATAAATCTATTTCCCCAATAGAAAATAGCTATATTCATTTACAAATTTCTTAATCATGATTTTTCTAGTCTTTTATTTGAACCTATCATTTTCAACTTACCTGTTAAGTATTTTCCTCAGAGACTTAAAGTCTTTGGATTGTCCTATGCTGGTTGATCCCTGAAACCTAGCAGATATGCAGTCAACTTCTACTCTATAGTTCTTTGGATCTGCCATGGGCAACTAACAAAATGATGAAGATGGACCAGCTTCACCACAAAAATAAGGAGTATTTTCAACTTCAAGCAAAAGAACTCCATTTCTTTGCCCTCTAATATCTACAACCCTTCTCAGTCTGAAGTAGACATCATCCCAAATCCTTAAAGATTGAGTAATGAATAAAAATGGGGGGTATAATCATTGACCCAAACAGATTTATTATTATTGTAGTTATTATCTTTTGTTTATTAAGTAGCTTGTAGCATTGGTATAAATAAACAATTTAATTAAAAAATGTAAATGGGAATGGAAACTGCTGAATATGGTGTTGAGATAGCAATGTCATTCAACTCTTTCAACTCCAAGTTATGCACCAATTTCTCACATTGGTTTTACAAAAAAATTATTTTTAAGAATGCATTAAACTCAATTAATTTGTGTTTCAATTTTGCTTACATTCCAAAATTTAGAAATGACCTGTCTTTTATAAGGATATGTTACTTATTGTGGTGCAAATGTCGCCCATATTTTCCACTCCTTTCTATATCCCTGACCTTTGACAATGTGACTTTGCAGCTCTTCACATCAAGTATTGAATTCTTTTCCTCCACTCCTTGAACATAAGTTGCTCTTGAAATAGTCTTTGATTAAGACAAGGTGACATTGTGCCAGTGCCAAACATTTGAGATACCTTGTGGCTTTTCATACTTTCTTGTAATCCAGCAAACCTGCCATGTGAAAAAACATGGAATGAACTAAAAGAAATAGATGCATAATCCAGTTGCCCTTTCCCCACATCATATCAGCTGACAATCAGCCAATCACCATGCTTAAGAGTTAAGCTCCCTTAACTGCCATTTATTATCATGAATATGATCAAGTCAAGCCAAGACCACCAAGCCTGGACCATATTAGCACAACAACACAGCTGACTCCTGAAATAGTAAGTGGTTGTTGTTTTTAGTGAACTAGTTTTAGAGTGAACTTGTTTTAGAGTGGTTTGTTATGCAGTCATCAGAGTCACTCATTTTTCAAGTTTTGGAAAGAATACCAAAAAGACTTTGCCAAGATTTATCATATTACAGTAAAAAAACATCCGTTATTTTTCAACATAAAGGCAACTTGCTTAAAAAAATGAAAAAAAAAATTGGAAATATCAAAATACTGTTGATTTCATTGAACCTTGCAAATATAACACATTATTAGCATTGTATTATCTTATGTGATTTTAATACATTTTCATCAGAATATGGAGTTTCACTTGTAGATTACTCAATTTATGTGTAATGAACATGAAATCAATTCCATTCAGATTTCTTTTAATTTGAATCAATATTTAAAAACACATCAAAGCCCCTTAAACCTAAAATAAACAGAAAGGCAAGGCAGCTTGGTGTGAGTTGAATCCATCAAAACAATGATTTTTAGAGATTTTCTTATTGCTTTGCTCTAATGGGATTCTCTTTTTCAGTAGGGATGCTCCCTGAGGGAAAGTTTGGGGGTGCACTAAGATAAAAAAGAAAAGGTGTTAAATATTATCATCACTCTATTTTATATCTGATTTCAATACGTAACTATGTAGGTTTATATCTGTCTAATGTCATTCCTTTCCCTGGAAAGTGTCTTAGTTTCCTAGATGTTAAAAAAAATGCTGAAAAATCATTTGGCTTAAACAATAGGGATTTATTTGTTCATGGTTTTGAAGCTAAGTGAAGTACAAAATCAAGACATCATCAAGGCAATGATGACTACCTGAAGATTGTGGCATTCTGGGTCTGGCAAATGGCAATACTTGGTAGTTGTCTTTTTTGTTTGCTTTTTCTTCTGTTTTCAATTTCCTTTGCTTATAAGGACTTCAACCATATTGGATTATGGTGCACCCTCATTCAGTTTGTTATTACCTTAATTAATAACAACGTCTATGGTCATGTTTACAAACTGATTCATTCCCACAAGTACAGGGGTTGGGACATGAAGATTCCTTTTTGGGGAGATATGATTCAATGCCCAATAAAAAGAAATATGAAATATCTTTCAAGAAATGAGAAGTCATACCATGATTTAGGGTGCTGTGATTTAAAAATAAACTTCAAGGGTAACAACATTTCAAGTTATTTTGTTTTGAGTTTATGCAATTATTTTTGTTTTGTTTGTTTTTCTTATGAGGCATCTCATCATGGTGGTATGTGAATGGATAAATGAACATCTTCATTTTTTAACATGAGAGAAGAATTGTAAAATGTACTAGGGAGATAGGAGAATCAAAAATACTCCCAACCTAAGGGCATTCTCAGGTTAAATTTATGAAAACACATGTAGTTTTGTTAAGAATTTGGACATAGATTAACCTATAGCTAATTATATCTGTAAAATTCTTGAAACATTTGGAATATCCAGGATAAACAAAACTCTGGTGTGAACACAATTGGATTAGATAGACTTTATGTAGTCAGCAAAGGACTAAACCTGGGAGAGATCATTGAAGCATTCCTATTTAATAGCTTCCAGTATTGAAGATGCCCACTAGGAAGTGACCCATCTTAGAACCCTTCTGTCCCTCTGCTCTTCATGTAGCTATATGGGTGGTGCAAATCAGAAAGCAACATGTGGCCTCTTTCTACCAGTGATTTCTAGTGTGATTCTGGGCAAGTCACATCTGCCTTTGCTTCTTTTACTTATTCTTATAAATATGAAGTGAATTAATTCTTGGATTTAGAACAGAAATTAGCAAATAGAAAATACTCAGTAATATGAGCAAATATTATTCTAATAATTATTATTATTCCACATAAAGAAAGCTTATTACTCACAAACCTTTTCTCATATTTGTTAGAACTCTGGTGCGTCTTCAGACACTATGTCCTGCAGCAAATTAGGAACATTTGAATATGGATAGACAACATTGGAAGACACGTTTATATATTTCATAACAGCAATGTGAACACTGGCTCAGAGGCAATGTTCACATGCAATATAAAATCCTCTGCAGTTCATCGTGAATTCTGGAAGAAATTGTATTTTATTACAATATTACATCAATTGGAATAGTTCCCTTCCTTTGTTTACATTGCATAGTCATCAATAATTGTTTCTGTCCCAAGAGAGTTTAATTTTCTTGATAAATTTTTGCAAACCCACAGAGATAAATAATGATTTCAGAAAGCTTAAGGAACGTGGGCCTGAGGGACATAAACAATATATAAAGCCTGAAACATTTTCCATTACTGCATCTTGAAAAACAGGGGAAACAATGTCTGTCCCACAGGTTGGTTGTTTGGACTAAATTCTGGTTATTTGAGAATGGATATGAGTGATATGTGGAGAGAGATGGACAGTTGTTTTCATTTTTCTCCTCATTGGGTCAATTAAATATAGTAATATGTAAGAGAAGAGAAAATTGTAAAGGAGTTGAATTAGAGTTTTTTCTTACAAATCTCTGTTTCAGCTGTCTTTTAATTAAATAATATTTTAAGAAAATATCATGTTTTTGAGAATTCTTTAATGGAAATATTTTTCTCTTTGAGTATTATAAAATATGCTAGAGAGGTACTGGAACTTAATCTTCAGAAAAAATATCCTGTAATTACTATTAGTATGAGAAGGAAAACAGTATGAACAAAATGGAAAGCATGCATTATTTTTTTTCAATCATTTATCCTAACTCCACCCATGGAACCTAGAAGAGAAACATAGAATTTCACGTGACAGTCACCTAGAAGCTGAAGGTGAAAGTGGCAGTAAGAGATACTCAGGAGCGTTCATGGATAGACCCAGGGATGTGAAGAACCTTTGAAGTAGAAAAGAGAGGAATCATTTTGGTCTTGTGAAACACTTTTTGAAATGCCTTTTTGATGGCAGGGCTTCTCAAAAGTATTACCATATTGACATTTTGTGCCAGATAATTCTTGTTGTAGGGGAGTTGCCTTGTACATACAGTGTAGGATGTTTAGCTGCATCCTTGGCCTCTATCCACTAGATGCCAGTAGCACTTCACCCAACTGTCATAACTAAGAATGTCTCCAGATGTTGCCAATGAACACTTGAGGAGTACAGTCATTCCTTAGCATGAACCACTGCTTCACGGGTTTGCAACATCCTCCTTTTTAACCTTTAGTCTTGAAAACAGGAAAAGGTTTTCAATATTATGTACTACTTTGAATTCAAGGAAAGTAAATGACTCAATTTTCTACGTCAGTGAATAGACAAAACCATATCATCAGAATCATTCCTTGTTTTCACACAGGGATTCCTATATGCCTGTATTCTTGACCTATTCTAAATCAGTTGAAGAATGGAAGAAATACTTTGTTGTGTTGGTTTCTGGTCCAGATTCTCTTCTGCCCGTAATAATCCAGTTGATTCATCTATAGTCATCGATGCATGATCAGGGTCAGGAGGAGAGATAGTCCTTATTCTCTATTTGCATTTGTTATTTTCTAGGACTTAAAGGTATCTTCTTCCAATTAAAAAAATGCTACTGTCTTTCCCAACTATACTCCATAAAAACTTATATTTTGTGAAAATTCAGAGAAGTTTGCATTGTCCTCTTTAAAAGAATAGAGATAAAATGTTTCTTTTTCAAATATGTTATGAGGATTCAATATACAATGCAACTTATATAGGCATGCATAAAATTCTGCCTGCATAATAAGGCTCAGTATTTTTTTTAACTTACAATGTTATCAAGTCATTTTTCAAATCATCAAAATTCATCAAAATTATCATTTTATAGTTGCATAATTTTTCCTGATATATATGTGAAATAGTTATGACTAGGTCCCTCTTATTTAACACTTAATTTACTTCTAAGATTTAATTTCATAAATAATGCTGCAATATATCAGTACACATTTTTGTTAATAATTGCTAGTCATACATTTGATCAGTTCTTGCAATAGATTGAAAGTAGATAAATTAATTTATCAAAAATATCTTTTTATGGCTTTGGAGTAATAGTTACAAGAAATTACATAATTACTGGTAGATATATAAGAGTATCCAATTCGTTGAACAGCAATGAAGTGAAGAATGAACAGAGTAACTATGCTAATGTTTTTGAGAAAATGCTATTATATCATATCAAAGCTATTTTATGCATCCACAGGTGTCAATATGAGGTGAAAACTTAGGGAATAGCAATCTTAAATAACTATTCCATCACTTCCATGGGGAAAAATGGATTTGAAGCCATGGAGCAATAAAGCTATTTAAACAATAATTTAACTTATTTCTAATGATTCAATGTCTCTAAAGTGTGGAAGATGAATGTAAAGAATCATATAGAATTCTGTAGATGTCAGTAATTTTAATGTTTCTGTGTAATCTGTGGAACAAACTGTGACTCTTATGAATTGGTATTCTACTGTTTCTGAACTCCTAAACTTGCCGTAAGAAATGTCCTGTATCTTGCTTCCAAAATTAACTTACAAAATTCTTCTCATTTTGTTTTTAGGAGAGATCAAAAACTCAATTTTTGATTTTTAATGAAAATGACTTCTAGTTTATTTTTTTTTTCCAATCCCAAATGAAGTGGTGACATGGACAAGGGAAACTGCAGCACTGTGTCAGAGTTCATTCTTGTGGGATTGTCAGACTTCCCTGAGCTGAGCGTCTTCCTCTTCCTGGTCTTCCTTCTCATCTATGGAATCACAGTGATGGGCAACCTGGGCATGATCACAGTGATCCAGGCCAGCTCTCAGTTGCACACCCCCATGTACTTTTTCCTGAGCCACTTGTACTTTGTGGATTTCTGCTACTCCACTACGATTGTGCCAAAGATGCTGGCCAACATCTTAGACAAGAAAAAAGCCATTTCCTTCCTGGCATGTACTGTACAATTCTACTTGTTTTGCACATGTGTGATCACTGAGGTCATCCTGCTGGCCGTGATGGCTTATGATCGCTTTGTGGCCATCTGTTACCCACTGCTGTACATGGTGATCATGTCCCAGAAGCTCTGTTTGGGACTAGTGTCTGCCTGTTATTTCTTTGGAACAGTGTCTTCTCTGATTCACATGTGTTTAGCTCTTGAGATTCCATCCTATAGATCAAATGTGATTAACCACTTTTTCTGTGACTTACCCCCTCTCTTATCACTTGCCTGCTCTGATGTGTCTTTGAATGAGCTGCTGATATTTATTGTGGCCACTTTCTATGAGATCATCACTATCATGGTCATCGTCAACTCCTATTTGTTTATTTTCATCACTGTCCTGAGGATGAACTCTGCAGAGGGAAGGCGCAAAGCCTTTTCCACCTGCGCCTCCCACCTCACAGCCATCTTTGTCTTCCATGGAACAACACTTTTCATTTATTGCAGGCCCAGTTCTGACTACAGTCTGGAAACTGATAAAGTGGCCACAGTGTTTTATACTGTGGTTATTCCCATGCTGAACCCCCTGATCTATAGCCTGAGGAACAAGGATGTGAAAGCAGCTCTCACTAAATTGGTGGGTTCCAAAATATCTTCTTAGAGATTTTTTCTTAAAACAGGACTCAAATTTCCAAATAGGATTCTGGTGGCGGGAAGTGTAGGTGGGTTGCAGTGCTACATTGTAGAGGATATTAAGGAGCAAGGTAGTTACGAATGATTTTTATGATTCACATATATTTGTGCATTTTCAATTTCTAAGAGTAGGATTGAGCATATTTCAAAATATACCTCCATGTTTTGCTTTCCTTCAGTCAGTTTTTTTGCACTGTATATGGACAATGGCACTACTAAGACTCAGGCATTTAGGTTGTTGTAAAATTTTCATAAATCTAATGAATAGTTCATGAGAATTGCATTTTTTCCCATAACCATTATATAAACTATGTTTCTTTTCAAAATTGCAATCCTGTTTGTTACAAGGTACATGTTAGTAATTGTTATTATAATCATTATCAGTAGCAGCATTTGTTATTCTCCTTTTTTCTTTTACTTCTTGTATTCATATTTACCCTATGATCTAACAATTCTGGATCAAATTCTTCTTGTAGCTTATGAGTGTATTCCCTGGACTCTGCACATATTCTTTGCATGTGTCTTTGTTTTTGCTGAACTGCCCTTTCTTCAGCCTTTCTCTACATGCCTAGAGCAAACTTCTCAACTCTGTCACAATTACTATGCACCGATTGATAC
>JAQZBX010102749.1:0-11127 GCA_029593785.1 Cabassous unicinctus | reverse complement strand
GCTTCCTGCCGTGAGGTTGCTGCATCAGCCCACCGCACCGCTCAGGCCGGCGTGCCCTCACAAGGAGGCCTCGGGACGCGAACCCGGGCCTCCCATATGGTAAACGGGGGCTCTATCCACTGAGCCACACCCGCTTCCCACATTTGTCTTTTAAAGTGTGGATAAAAACATTTATATGCAAGAAAGAGATCAAACATTAACATTAGTTAACTATGAGTGGTGAGATCTGCTTTTATATATTCTTTGGCAAGTATTCCAACTTTCTACAACAAATATTTTTCTAAATAGAGGAAGTTATTTTTTAAATTAAAAAAATCTAATATCTAAAAATGGTTAAAAAAAATATAAATTTGGCAATTTGAATGAGATATTTATCAAATCTTCCTGGAGCAAAACAAGTATTTGTGAGCCTCTTGAGTTATACAGTAAAACATAATAGCATTTTATAATTAAATATACCACATAATCCTTAGTTTCAAAAACTTAAAGATAAAATTTATTTACAGAACTAAAGACGACTCAGAACCACCTGGAGAAGAAACAGTAGAAAGGACCAGGAAGCCAAGTCTTTCTGAAAAGAGAAATAATCCATCAAAATGGGATGTTTCTTCAGTGTACGTTGTCCATTTGCTAAGTCATACAATTTGGTGGAATGGGGAAGGAAGGGTAAAGCAGGGCTAACAGTATTAACCTTAGTCAAATCACCAGCAGACCTATCAAATTGCTAACTTTAAGATGACTAACAGACGCGGTGTGGTCTACAGGAGTTATCCCGGAAGCAGGAGAGTTGACAGGCAGAAACTGGCTTCAGATTCCAGCCCTCTGCCTAGCTGTGTCACCTGCCAAGTCCATTCATTTCTGCACACCAATTTCCTCACCTATAAAATAGGGATGAAAACAGTACCTATGCCACTGTGTAACCGTCACGATGAAATGAATCTGCACGTGTGAAGGGCTTAGAGCAGTGTCTGGCACAAAGTTAACTATTTTCAAAGACCTAAATGATGCTGTAATACATTTTGTTGTGTTTGGGTGTTTCTAAAAAAAAAAAAAAAGTTTAAATTTTATTTCTACTGTAGGCGTATCCGTTGCCTTACCTGAATGAAAGAATGAGAGAAACACTAGTAGGAATTTGCTAGCAGTTAAATAATGACTAAATACATTATTTTCAGATTCCCATAATACTACATCATTTCTGTAATTCTAATATTTATAAGGAGGACAGATTTTTTAAAATCTGATCTTTATAAGGCAGTGTTGATGGTATACAGAGCAGACCAAAGGCTTGATCAGTACTGTTAGCAAAAGGGCTCTTTCCATTAAGAAGTTAATGGGATTACCAGATCATGTATTTGTTTTTTCCTTATAGTTACGACACAGTATCTTCCTGGGCAACAAATCTCAAGAATTCCATCAGAAAGGCTAACAGGCCACTCTGGATTTCTGTTGCATTCATTGTACTCTTTGCAGCTTTGATGAGCTTCCTTACAGGCCGGTTTTTCCAAAAACCTGTGGATGCGGCTCCCACACAGAATGGGGACTCCTGGATGTCTCTGGAACATGCCTTGTGGCCTTTTACCAGACTCCAACACAATGGACCACCGCCGGTGTGACTGTGGCACATCCTGATATGCGTATCTTTATTTTTAAAGTTTCAGTATCTGAACCTTGTAAAGTAGTCACTTTTAGCTGGGAAAGTATAGCATGGAACCAGAGGTTCCCAGCATGACGGTAAGATGTTTCACGCTCCCTTCTTTTTGCAGTTACCTCCCCAACTGAACTACAACGGGAAGGAGCCTGCCTGTGATATTTTAATGAGTTTTTCAAGGAAGAAACATTATATATTGTTTTGTTTGTTAAGCTTTATTGAAATAAAATACCATTCAAATCTTCATACAGTGAAAACTGAAATTCTCAATAGCTCAAGCATTAGTAGGGAAGGAAAAGCACTTAGTTGAAAATAAAATTTGAGAGTAAAGTGCTAATTAGACTATTTTAACAGCCTATTTGAAACATAGTCACTCATTACACTTCACTGAGGAAATACCTGGTTTTTTTTTTCAAGTTGCTTGATTTTTCATGCTGAAAAAAATTTATCGGGGAATTAAGAATAGCTGAGTAATCTGAGAGAGAGCAGCATCTGGCACACGGAGTCAAGAAAATGGCAGCTGGCACTCCTAATTTTCTCTATTGCTTCTTGAGAAGAAAAATCTTTAACCAAGTGAAATAGAGTAGAATGGAACTCGGTGCCACCTTTCAGAGCTTCCGAGTATATGTCACTGTGTTCACTGATCCTGAGTCTTTGTGCTCTCTCGCCGCTAAACAGTAAAAGGCCCCAGCAGGAAGGTGGAATGGGTTCTTCGGTATGGTGTTCCGTCACCTAAAAACGTTTAGAAAAGCCTGTTAATGGTTTCTCCTCTGTGAGATATTTTGGTAGTAGAGTGTCATTTGAAGGCCCAACTCGGTCCCCCAAATTGCTCAAGTTAAAAGAAGCATTTTTAATGTCCCATTATTATTATTCTTTTTAACCATGCAGCTGTTTATACTTTGCTGTCTATGGATTTATCTACATGTATTGATTAATTCAAAAAACATTTACTGAGCACCTGTCATGTCCCAGGCAAGCACGACAATGTATGCACAAAGCGCCGGCAGCCGCGTGAACACAGCCCGGACCCTGAGGGCCGTGTTAGAGTCCACTGGGGAAAACACATGAAGCAAGATAAAAAATGTGGGAGCACACTGATGCTAAACAACCCTCGACCGGCTTCTAGAATTGGATAAAATACCTTTTTTTTTTTAAAGTGGTAATCATTTATTCTTTTCTTAGCTGTCTAAAAAAAGCCAGTCTCTTTTTTCCTGCTTTTTAAAAAAATCAATTTTATTGATATTCATAAAGCATATAATCCATCCACAGTGTACAGTGATACTTGGTATAATCAGAAGTGTGCATTCATCACTTCCATCATCATTAGAGCATTTTCATTAATCCAATAATAATATAATAATAAAGAACAAAAACCAGGCAAAAACTCTACCCCTTAACAACCACCTCTCAATCTCTCTATCCCTTCCCCTGTGGTACATAGCTGCTCTTCTGTATTCGTGTCTCTAATTTATTTGTATTTATATTTTCTATAGCTGGAGTCAAACATTATGTGGTACCCTTTGTCTAGTTGCTTTCACTTAGTATATTTCCTTTTTTTTTTTTTTTTAACCCCTAGTGGAAGATTATTAATATATTACTGTCTGTAGTTTGCTTTGGTTATATTTTTGCCTATTAACATCATGTAACATTAACGTACATTGGTTTTGTTCCAAAGAAAAAGTCTTATATATGCAATATTATCATACTCTTACTTCACATGAGATTTCACTGTGTTATACAGTCTCATGTTACATTTTTTAGCTTTCCTTCTAGTAATATACATGACCTGAGACTTTACCTTTCAATCACTGCCATACCCATATATTAGCACTGCTGGTTACAATGATGTGCCTTCACCATTTCTATGCATTTCCAAAGATTTACAAACAACCTTTTTACCAATTCTGCACAGATTAAACCTCAGATTTCCATTCTCTAACCTCATTCTATTTTCTGGTGGCCTATATTCTAGTTATTAACTCCATGAGATTTCACAATATATTTAGTTCATAATATGGCAATCATACAGTATTTGTCCTTTTGTGCCTGGCTTGCTTCATTCAACATAATGTCCTCCAGGTTCATCCATGTTGTCATATGAGTCACGACTTCATACAGCTGCATAATATTCCATCATGTGTATATAGCACAATTTGTTTATCCATTCGTGGGTTAACGGACTTCTGGGTTGTTTCCATCCTTTGGCAATCATGAATAACACTGCTATGAACATCAGTGTGCAGATGTCTGTTCGTGTCACTGCTCTCGGTTCTTCTGGGTATATACCCAGTAGTGGTATTGCAGGGTCACGTGGCAAGTCTATATTCAACTTCTTTAGGAACTGCCAAACAGTCCTCCACAGTGGCTGTACCATTCTGCATTCCCACCCACCGTTCTCCACATCCTCTCCAACATTTGTAGTTTTCTGACTTTAATAGTGGCCATTCTAATAGGTGTGAAATGATATCTCATCATAGCTTTGATTTACATTTCCCTAATCGCTAGTGATGAACATTTTTTCATGTGGGTTTTTTGTTTTGTTTTTTGCCCATTTTTTAATTGGATCGTTTATTGTTGAGTTGTAGAATCTCTTTATATATATCATGGATATTAAAGCCTTATCAGATATGTGGTTTACAAACATTTTCTCCTGTTGAGTTGGCTGCTTTTTCACCCTTTGACAAAGTCCTTTAGGGTGCAAAAGTGTTTAATTTTGAGGAGGTCCCATTTATCTATTTTTCATTTTATTGCTCTAGCTTTGAGTATGAGATTTAAGATAATTCCTGCCCCCCACGACCACCACCACCACCAGAGCTTGAAGATGTTTCCCTTCATTATCTTCTGGGAGTGTTATGGTCCTGGCTTTTATGTTTAGGTATTTGATCCATTTTGAGTTGATTCTTGTATAGGGGGTGAGATAGGGGTCCTCTTTCATTCTTTTGGTTATAGATATCCAGTTCTCCCACCACCATTTGTTGAAGACATGGTTTTGTCCCCTTAACATGGACTTGGTAGGTTTGTCAAAAAACCAGTTCACCGCAGAGGTGAGGGTCTATTTCTGGACTCTCAATTCTATTCCACTGATCTTTATGCTGATGCCATGCTGTTTAGACCACTGTAGCTTTGTAATATGGTTCAAGGTCAGGCAGTGAGAGTCCTTCTCCGTTGCTCTTCTTTTTTTAGCTACTGGGGTGCCCTTTCCCTTCCAAATAAATTTGGTAATTTCCTTTTGTATTTCTTATCCCTTCAACATAGTGACTTTCCCCAAAATAGTTTTGCTATATTGTGGGCCAGCACAAGAATTGAGAGAATTTTTGGGGAGATTTGTGGAAGCTGCAGATGACACACAAAGGCCAGCAGGTTATACAGAAAAAGTTTAGAAACTCAGAAATGCATAAAATATATGTGTAATATCGTATAAAATTTACATTTTAATACCGTAAATACACCCAAATTTTACAATGTAAACACGCCGTAAAAGAAAAAGAAAAAATTCAGACTTCTTCTCTGGTATGAAGGGAGGGTCAAAAAATTTTATGCAGATTTTCCAGCTCATGGTGGCACCACACCCCTAACTCCCATGATGTGGAAGATATAACTGTAGGCTGTTTTGGTTGGTATTGCATTGAATCTATAAGTCAGTTTGGGTAGGATTGACATCTTCACAATATTTAGTATTCTAATCCATGAACACAGAATGTCTTTCCATTTGTTTAGGTCGTCTTTGGTTTCTCTTAGCAGTGTTTTGTAGCTTTCTGAATACAAGTCCTTTACATCTTTGGTTAAATTGATTCCTAGGAATTTGAATCTTTTTGTTGCTATTGCAAATAGAAATTTTCTCCTGATTTCCTCCTCAGATTGTTCAATACTAGTGTACAGAACCATTAATGATTTTTGCTTGTTGATCTTGTATCCTGCCACTTTGCTGAACTCATTTATTTGGTCAAGTAGCTTTGCCATAAGCATTTCAGAATTTTCTAAGTAGAGGATTGTGTCATCTGCAAATAGAGTTTTAACTCCTCTTTTCCTATTTGGATGCTTTCTTTCCCCCTTGTCTAATGGCTCTAGCTAGAACTTCTAGTACAATGTTGAATAACAGTGGCGACAGTGGGCATCCTTGTCCTGTTGCCAATCTTAGAGGAAAAGCTTTCAACCTTTCCCCATTGAGTACGACGTTGGCTGTGGGATTTTCATGTATGCCTTTTATCATATTGAGGAACTTTCCTTCTACTCCTATCAAAAAAGGATGTTGGATTTTGTCCAATGCTTTTTCTGTGTTGACTGAGATGATCATGTGTTTTTTTTCCCTTCAATTTTTTAATATGGTGTATTAGTTTAATTGATTTTCTTGTGGTGAACCACCCTTACCTACCAGGAATAAATCCCATTTGTTTGTGGTGTATAATTCTTTTATTTTGTTTATTTATTTATTTTTTTAAAAGATTTATTTATTTTATTTATCCTCCCCCCCCTTGCTGCTTGTGCTGCTGTGTCCATTCGCTGCGTGTCTTCTCCGTGTCTGCTTATCTCCCCCTTGCTGTGAGGTCTTGCCGCATGAGCCCACGGCGCCGCACGAGCCGGCCTGCCCTCACAAGGAGGCGCCGGGAAGCGAACCCGGGCTTCCCATATGGTAAACGGGGGCTCTATCCACTGAGCCACACCCGCTTCCCTAATTCTTTTAATATGCTGTTGGATTCTACGTGCAAGAATTTTTGCATCCATGTTCATTAAAGAGATTGGTCTATAATTTTCTTTTCTTGTAGTATCTTTACCTGGCTTTGGTATTAGGGTGATACTGGCTTCATAAAATGTGCTGTGTAAATTTCCCTCCTCTTCAATTTTTGGAAGAGTTTAAACAGGATTAGTGTTAATTCTTCTCAAAATGCAGGTAGAATTCACCTGTGAAGTCATCTGGTCTTAGAGGGTTTTGATGACTGTTTCAATCTTTTTACTTGTGATTGAATTGATGAGGTCTTCTCTTTCTTCTAGGGTCAGTGTAGGTGGTTTGTTTGTTTCTAGGAATTTGCCCATTTCATCTAGGTTGTCTAGTTTGTTGCATACAGTTTCTCATAATAACGTCCTAAGATCCTTTTTATTTCTGTGGAGTCAGTCATAATGCCCCCCTCCCATCTCTGAGTTTATTTGCATCTTTTCTCTTTTTTTCTGTTAGTCTAGCTAAGGGTTTGTTAATTTTATTGCTCTTCTCAAATAACCAGATTTTGGTTTTGTTGACATTATCTATTGATTTTTTTTTTGTTCTCAATTTCATTTATTTCTGCTCTAATCTTTCTTTCCTTCTGCTTGCCTTGTGGCTGGTTTGCTGTTCTTTTTCTATTTCCTACAGCTGTGTAGTTAGGTCTTTGGTTTTAGCTTTTTCTTTTTTAATATAGGCACTTAGGACTATAAATTTCCCTCTCAGCACTGCCTTTGCTGTATCCCATAAGTTTTGAAAAGCTGTGTTCTTGTTTTTGATTGTCTTGAGGTATTTACTAATTTCTCCTAAAATTTCTTCTTTGACCCACTGATTGTTTACGAGTATGTTGTTTAGCCTCTACACATTTGCAAGTTTTCCCCTTTCCTATTATTGATTTCCAGCTTCATTCCATTATTATCAATCTTTTTATATTTATTGAGACCTGCTTTGTGACTCAACATGTGGTCTATCCTGGAGAAAGATCCATGAGCACTTGAGAAGAATGTATAACCCGCTGATTTGGGATGCAGCGTTCTGTATATATCTGTTAGGTCTAGCTTGTTTATCTTATTGTTCAAGTTCTCTGTTTCCTGGTTGATCATCTGTCTAGTTCTATTGATGTGAGTGGCGTGCGACGTCTCCAACTATTATTGCAGAGATGCCCATTTCTCCTTTCAGTTTTGCCAGAGTTTGCCTGATGTATTTTGGGGCACCCTTGCTAGGTACATAGATATTTATAACTATTACTTCTTCCTGGTGGATTGTCCCTTTTATTAATATATAATGACCTTGTACATCTCTTATAATTTTTTTGCATTTAAAATCTGTTTTGTCCAATATTAATATAGCTACCCCTGCTCTTTTTTGGTTACTGCTTGTGTGGAGTATATTTTTCCAATGTTTCACTTTTAGCTTATTTGTATCCCTGCATCTAAGGTGAATCTCTTTTGTAGGCAGCATATGGCTTGTGCTTTTTTATCCATTCACATTCATATGCATTATTTACTTCCACTGTTTATTCTTTGGCTTTCATATGTCAAATCTTATTTTCATCTGTCTTTTTACTCTTTTGGTTACCTTTTTGCTAGTCTTCCCTTCTAAACTCTGTCTTTTTCTTTCATGCATTAGGGCTCCCTTCAGTGCTTCCTGCAAAGCCAGAGTCTTTTTTATGACCTTAATTTCTGTGTTTTTTTGTGTGAATATTTTAAATTCACCTTCATATTTAAAGGACAATTTTGCTGGATAAAGAATTCTCAGCTGGCAATTTTTCTTTTTTAGTATCCTAATTATATCATACCACTCTCTTCTCGCTTCCATGGTTACTGATGAGAAATCTGCACTAAGTCTTACTGGATGTCCCTTGTATGTGATGGTTTGCTTTTCCCTTGCTGCTTTCAGAATTTTCTCATCTTTGGCACTGACATTCTGAGTAGTATGTGTCTTGGAGTACACTGTGCTTCTTGAACATGTACATGCATTTCTTTCATGAGAATTGGGAAGTTTTCCAGCAATTATATCCTCAAATACTCTTTCTGCCCCTTTTCCCTTCCCTTCCCCTTCTGGAACTTCCACAATATGTATGTGGTTAAGCTTCGTGTTATCATTCACCTCTCTTAGCCCCTGCTCATTTTTTTTTTTTTTTCATTCTTTTCTCTCTTCTTCATTCTCTTCAATTTCAGCTGTTCTGTCTTGTATACATCACTTATTCTCTCTCCTATGATTTCGAGTCTGCTGTTATATGCCTCTGTGTTTTTAATCTCACCTATTGTGTTTTTCATTCCCATAAGCTTTGTTATTTTTCTATTCAGGTTTTCAAATTCTTCTTTGGTCACCCAGTGTCTTCCTGATGTCCTTTATCTCTTTAGCTATATTGTCTTTCAACTCATTGATGAGATTTAAGAGATATATCTTGGCCTTTGATATTTTCCTTTGCTTGAGTCATATCTTCCTTTTCCTTAGTATGGCTTGTAATTTTTTGCCCATGTCTAGGCACCTTATTTTTATGGTGAGTTTACTCTAATGTTCACTTTCTCTTGTGTAGGGATTTAGTGGCAGGAAGCTGTGCATTACTGCTGTTCTCTGAATCTTGGTTCAACGTGTTCTAGCTCTTGTGCCTGTTTAATTGCTGAAATTGCTGAAATCTGTGGCATGGACCCAGTAATGGGTTGCAGACCCACTTCCAATGGCTTTGGGGGTGGGGGCTGTAAAGGCTCAAAAGTCATTTTCTATTTATTTATTTTTATTTTCTTTGCATGCACCTCCTTGCTCTGCTAGCAAACGGTGCTCTTCAGCAGACCTCTCGTCTCAAATCCTGGTCAGAATGTGTTCGCTGTAACCCTGACTGGACAATGTGTTAGAGGATCCTGTCTCAGGGTTATTCAGAGCCTTGCAGATAAAACTTTCTCAGAAGCTGCTCTCCTTCCTTTTCCTGGGTGGGAAATGATTCCAGTCCCGGCCAGCAGGGAGGGTGTTGGAGTGGGTGGGATCTCTGTGGTCCCCTGTGGGCTCCCAAGGCAATGACATGCCCCACCTGGCCTGGAAGGGTTTGTGGGACACAGCAGATCAAATCTGTTGGCCAAAAGCTGAGTCAGCCTTAGGCTGCATTCCTCTCTCCCCCCTTTCTTGGGAAAGTGGACCCTCTGTCTGTAGGCCCTGGCCAGAGGCTGGAGGACTCAAAGCTGTGTGCTCCATGGGTAGGGGGATGCTCGCCGGCAGCTTCAGCTTTTACTCATAGACTTTTCCCATCAAGATTCTTTTTCTTTGCCCCTCTCTCTTCTAGGTGGTGTCCAGCATTTCCCTGGTGTCTTAAGCCAGGCAGTTTCTGCCTGTCCTCCAGCTGTTTTTGTCTTTCAGAGAGAAGTGGGTCCTGTGTCTGTCTAATCCTGCATCTTCCCAGAAGTCCCTGATACCTTTCCTTATCAGGCTTTAGTAAATGAGCCGGAAGGTTATTTTGGAGGCCTAGGCTTCAGAGGAGAGCTTTTGTGAATCACAGATGTATTCACGTTAAAGGCTTCCATATTTTCTTGAGTAGATGTAAAGAGATTATAAGAACTTTGGCCTGAAGTCAATAGCATTCGATGTCTCAACAGACAATGAAGTCATAACCTTTACAAAGCTTGGTTTTATATTCTTGACAAACTAAAATGTTTGAAGTTTTTAAACTACATTTTGAATGTTAATTTTTCCATCACTTCAGAGGAGAAGCCATGGTCTACATTCATTTTGCCTTTAAATACCTTATTTTCTTTTGGAAAACAAAGTAGTTTGTGGGGTTTTGCCTTATACGCTGATCAAGACTGGTTTTCTCTCTCGATCAGGCTGCGAGCCTTCATCCTCACGCACTCCACCCCACCCTGGCTACCTTGAAACTACTCTTGCACCTGTGGTGCTGCAGGGCAAGCAGGTGAAAAGACAACTTTAGACCCTAACTCTTCTAAAAGTCAAACTCTGTCCCTCTCCTCCCCTCTACCGGCTATAACAGACCCCAGGTGCTCTAATTACTGCAAAGGGAAACATTCCAAACCAAGTGTTCCTAATCGCAACCTCAGTAAAGCAACCACCCTTATTATCTTCCAGTGCTTTTCCTCCATCCATCTCCCCCATCCTACTTAAAAAGCTTGCTGGGCCCTGACCTGGTCAAGATAGCAAAGTGAGATGTGGTGGTGCTCTGCCCAACCAGAAATTGGCAGAAACATCTTTATTACAGCTTCAGAAAACAGTTGATGTTTGCAGTAACTGGACAAATGCCAAATCAAGAAAACCTCCTCGCATCATGTTGCTAGCTCCTCCCTGATCCCCTCGCCAGCTTGTCACAGAGCTGGCCCATACTCTGAGGGTGGGTCCCTGGTCCCAGTTGCAGAGACAGCAGAATTACCCTTGTGCACGTGCTGGGTGCATGTACATGTTTGCAAGTCTGTCTGAACCTGGACACTAATTATGGGCTTGCCATTCCAGAACATGCCCTGCACTGTAGGAGAACAGTGAACTTGCAGCTGCCTGCGGCAAAAGATTGCTGGCTGTGGGACGTACAGTGAAGTACCCAGAACCATGAGGAAGCAGAGTTTCCTGGGGGCAAAAGGAACATTTGTATCTGTATAAACAGAGGAATCATAGGACTGCATGCATGCTCAGGACAAAACACATGCACAGAAAAGACCATAGCATCCCTATGCTTTTGCCTCAGCCATTCTATAAACTCATTGTACGGAGCAGTTCTGAAGGAGAACACTCACACAGGCCAATGTGGAAAGACTGGGAAAGGTGTTTTCCTTTTTCAGGTCTTTTT
>JAQZBX010102748.1:0-11127 GCA_029593785.1 Cabassous unicinctus | reverse complement strand
TTTTTTTTTTTTAATTTTTTTTTTATTTGTAAAATGATATATAAATACATATGCATATAGGTGCATTTGTTTACATAAATGTTATTTGTTATATATATATATATACATTTTATAAAGGTGCCTAGATTACCCAAATATTACTCAGAAACTACAGGGATTCCCATGCTCCCCACCCCCCACACCCCCAACAACACCCCACACAACCATTCCCCATCCATGTGGTACTACACCCGCAATGGATATACACATCCTGGGGCCTTGCCATCAAGCATAGACCACCTAACCCCACACTGAGGGACCCCTAAGGGCTCTAGTGACACCCAGGTCCTATACAAGTGGGGATAGCCCCAGAGAATGATGCCTAATTAGTGGGCTCTTCATTGGTATCTGTGTTCCTGAGAGTGACAGAGTTGGACTCAAACAAGTCATCCCTCCTTCCTTTTTAACACCTGACAAATAAGAAGATGCCTGTTCCCCACCCGGTCAGCTATAGTGAGCCAGAGGTTTAACCCAAGCTTAATGTCTTACAGGTGAAGGATGTGAGTCTTTCTCAGCTTCCATCAGGTTTGGTAACTCATATTTTTTGTTTCAGGTTCTTTGTGTCTCTGTCTTGCACCCTCGTGAGAGTTGTGCAGCATTCTCCTGGTCTGCTGATACCAAAGCAGGTTATTTGGACAGTTTTTGTCCCTTTCTCTAATGTTTATGTGAGAGAGTAGAGCCCTGCTTACCTACTCTGTTGTCATTTTCCCTCATCATCCCATTTAGCACCTCCTGATATATAGTATGAGGAACAAAGATTTCAAACAAGCTCTGAGGAACAGAAAACAGAAGCTCTCTTTCTGAATCTGTGGCGATGGATCTCGTAAAATATCCTGGACTTTGCTCTAGTTGACTCTTACTTACTTGGAATACACTTTAAGATTACAGCATTTCTGGACTTCTTGGATTCATTGTTGATGTATGTGACTAAGAAGATAGATTGTATTTCAATTATCTTTATCTTCCCATAAAGAAACTGGAAGTTTGGGTGATAGAAACGATAAATACTTATGGTTATATTAATTCATATTATAGACTGCCTTATTTAAACTCCCTATCTATGTAAAAATATTTCTGTACTTTTATTTTTAAAAAAGCAGTGAAATTTGATTATAGCTCACCAAAAACAAAGACAGAAACTCCCAAAGGGAAAAAAAATTCTTTCAATATTTTACCTTAAAAAGTAGAATTATTTAAATTAGTAATTTATATTTTTCTTTATAAAAAAGAAATAATGAATTATACTAATTTTATTAATAAATTCTGATGTAAAACAGCATCATTGAACTCCAATTAGGCAAAAAATGCATGTATTTAAATTTTATAATTTGTTTTGTCTTGGCATTTATATACACTTGTGAAACCATCTCCATAATCAAGATAATAAACATATACAGCACGGAAAAACTTTCCTTTGGCCGCCTTATAATGCTTGCATTATTTCCTGTCTTATCCTTTTAATCATCAAGCAACCACTGGACTGCTTTTTATCATAAAGGATTAGTTTACTTTTCCTCAAGTTTAACATAAATTCAAATATAGAGCATGTACTTTTTTTAATTTAAAAAAAATCAATTTTATTGATATATATTAATAAAAAATATAATTCATTCAAAGTGTACAATCAATGGTATTTGGTAAAATCACATAATTCGGCATTCATTACCTCAATCATCATTAGAGCAGTTTCATTATTTCAATAATAATAATAAACAAGAAACAAACAAGAAAATTCTTCACCTCACAATCTCTCTATGCTCCCTCTGCTGTACATAACTAGAGCACGTACTTTTACTCTTGTTTTTTTTTTTCACTAATTTTTAAGATTCATCTAATTTGTAGCCTATAACAATAGTTGATTCATTTTTAGAGCTAAATAGTAGCAAATTGTTTGGCTATACCAATTTTTTTAACATTTCACCTCTTGATAGACATGTGCATTGTTTCCAGAGGGGGAAAGACATCTATGTAGGGGGAACGACATCCATGTTTCCTAGTTCCCTTGTTTTCCTTATGTACAAATCCCTTCTTGAGGGGGTCAAACACTATGAGCTTCCTCCAAACAAGACATCCAACTTATCCATAAATCAAGTTCCAATCTACCACCTCCCTGGGGTTTGAATTTCAAACCTCAGTAAAACCAGGGCAGCCTGCCTAGTCATTCCTATTATTCAAATGTTGAAGCCATTTTTAAAAGTTATTATTTTATTTTTAAAGAAGCTTTAGATTACATAAATTTTACATAAAAATATAAGGGATTCCCATATGCCCCACTCTCTCCCCCTCCCACACTTTCCCATATTAACAACAACCTTCATTAGTGTGTTACATTTGCTACAATTGATTACCCTATATTGAAGCTTTGTTACTAAACACAGACTACAGCTTACGTTATAGTTTTTAAAAGCTTCACTTCACCTTGTTCCGATCACTGAAGTATTAGTGCCCATTCATTGTCTCAGAGAGAAATCCAATAGCTATGTGAGACATTGCAGAGGTCTCCTGCTTATTTTCTCCTGGAAGCTGGGTATTCTCTTCTGTTGAGAACAGCCTCTCTTTAACTATATTTATTTTAATCTTTATATTTTCATTTTCTTTATGTATTCATTTTTAAATTAGAGACATTGGAGGTTTACTCAAAATTCATGTAAAATATATAACATATACCCTTCTAGCGTTGACACTTTTCATTAATGTAGTACCTTCATTAAAATTAATGAATGAATATTAAAATGATACCAATAATTATAGTCCATAGTTTACTTTAGGTATATTTTTCTGTATAAGACTTTATGATTAACACATAGCATAAGCATAGCACATTTGTTCATTAAGTAACAGTTTTATATGTGTACTATTAACTATCATCAATATTTTGAAATATGGTTCACTGCATTGTACATTTCTGTGTTAAATTTTTTAATTTTTATTCAGTTATATGTATATATTTTAAAATTTCTCTTTTTTTTCCACATTTACATATACAATTCAGATTTTTAATTACACTCCCAATAATGTGGTGCTATCACCACCATCCAAAACTTTGTAATCAATCTAAAGAGAAATTCTGTACAAATTAAGCATTAATTCCCATACTCTACCCCCAATCCAGTCCTTGGTAGACTAAATGAAGGAGTTTGCTTAGGCATGTGTGCCTTATTTCACTCAGCATAATGTCTTCAATTTTCATCCATATTGTCACATGTATCAGAGATTCATTCCTTCCTACAGTCAAATAATGTATCAATGTCAATATTTAGCACATTTTCTTAACCCATTCATTGGCTGCTGGACACTTCAGTTGCTTCTATCTCCATGTTTTCTGATGAGAAATTGGTACGAAGTCTTATTGAGGATCCCTGGTATAAATTGGAGTGCTTTTCTCTTTATGCTTTCAGAATTCCCTCTTGGTTTTGGGCATTTGACATTCTGAACAGTATGTGTCTTGGAGTAGGTCCATTAGGATTTATTATGTTTGGAGTACATTGTGCTCCTTGAGAATGTATATTTGTGCCTTTCCTAAGGGTTGGGAAATTTTCAACCATTATTTCTGCTCCTTTACCCTTCTCTTCTCCTTCTAGGACCCCCATGTTTGAATGCTTCATGTTGTCATGCATATCCCCGAGATAATGCTAAATTTGTTTTATTGCTTTCTCTATCTTCTGACTGTATGATTTTGATTCCCCCATGTTCACTAATACTTCCTTCTATCTGTTCAAATCTGTTGTATTCCTCTAGTGTATTTTTAAGATCCATTACTATGGTTTTCATCCCCACAATTTCTATGTTTCTTTTTAAACTTTTGAATTATTCTTAATGTTCACACATTGCATTCTTTATAAATTTTTCTCTATATCCATATTTTCCTTCATCTTCTTGAATTGATTTAGGATATTTGTTTGAACTACTTTGATTAGATGTTCCAAATTTTGTGTCTCATCTGAAGTTCTAATTTGTTTCCTTGAGTGATCCATATCTTTTTTTTTTAATATGGCTAGAATTTTTGCTGATATATGGGCACCGGAATAAATTGATGAATTACCTCTGAAGGGAAGTTTCTCCCTCTTGTCTAGGGATTTATTGTTGATTGGCTTTATGTTAAGGTTCTTCTTTGACACTTTGTCCAACTTATTCTGGGCCTTTTGGGTAGCCTGTGTTTAACTGTTCAGATATTCCTTTGTTCTTCATTTAATTCATGCTCTGGGTATATGGTACAAATTTAAAGACTGAACTTTTATGCAATTGTTTTATGTCCAGAAGAAAATATCTTTTCATCTGTTCCTTCTCTAGGAATCATGATATTTACTATTTGTTTTTATGCAAAATTCCCCCCACCACTCCAATGATTTGCATCTGTGTGACTTCTAAACTGCACAGGACTAATTGAGGTGGAGGGATCTGGACTGGAAGGCACAGGATGGTAAATTCCCAACTTATGTGGATTGTATTTTCTTTTTTCTTTTGGTCATCATTTCTTGGGTACTTCTCCAGTGTATATTGTACTCCAGAGTCCTAACCAAGGGATATTTATTCTTTTACCTAAATGAAAACTTTTTCATTTCTAAATGAAATGAAAAGATTCCAAATGAAAACTTTTCCAGGGAATGTCTTACACTGCAATGTTGATGATATCACTTCCAATAACATTTTTATGAAACAGGAAAAAAATTATAATGTTTGCATGGATTTTTTAAAAATAATTTTATTTTGAATTCAAAAGAATAAAATAAATGTAAAAGGTTACCAACAGGTTATGGAAGCTTTACACCTAAAAAATTATCTCTATGTACTTTTATCTCATTTAATTCCAACTTCTAACTCAACTGTTCCTTCAGTGTTTGGAAAGATACACAAATGAACAGATTATTTAAATAGCATAGTCAGATCTCCTTATTAAAGAAAATAATGAAGAGGAGAAAAAATGCTTAATCATATTCATATCTCACAAAACCACACCCCACAAGCTTTCTTTTTCACCTTTAGCATTAATATAGTACAGTCTTTGTTTTTACCACAAAAACATTACAGTGTTGGTGTCAACTATAGTCTATAAGTTACATTAATTATATTTCCCCATGTATCACCACAGTTTTAACACCTTACTGTAGGAAAACATTCCTATATTTATGTTATTAAACACAATCCTCATATACTGTCAAAATAATTATTATATATTCCGTATTACAACCTCCAGCTGTCATTTCAAAAAAGATGATGTTCAAATGGCCAATGATAATATGCATACTAGATCAATGACATCAGAGAAATTCTAATTAAAACTCTGTAGGAAGCAGCAAAATTCACATCTGCATATTGGTTTAGCCATTAATTCCATTACTTTAACAGAATAATCTCCTATATATTTTTTAGTGTCCTTTGTCAGGTGACCCTAATCATCCCCAACCAACTTTACCCTCCTTGACTCCTGTGCCTGGTCTTCCTCTGAAGAATGAGTAGGCTGGAAACAGCAATCTTACTGAGAGCATTATCTGTGCCCATATTATTTTAGACTGAGCGAATTCCTCCAAACATCAGTGGTTCTCCAAGTCTGTGTCTTGTTTTGGCACTGCTTTCTTGCCTCTTAGTTCCAGCTCTCAACATTTATATCTAAAATTATAGGTTTACTAAAGAAGGCCCTCTCTAGCTTTAAAAAAGTCTGTATAGATATACATAGTTTACACTGTGATCACTCGGTTTTTGTCCCTCCAATTTTAGCACCAAGGGAATGTGACCAAGGAATCGGATTTATGTGGTATCATTTACCCATTTGTTAGTCTAAAGTAACAAAAACAAAGTTTTCTGAGCCCCAAATCAGAGGTTTCACCTGCCAATTTAGTCCAATGTCCATAGTTAAACTCTAAGAAAACATAGCTAGACCAAATGTGTGCATCAGGCACAAGGTCTAAGAAATGGTCACTAACTCTACCTTCTTCTTAATAACACAAAGTTCCCTGTTTTAGTGTGTTTTTTCCCAAACAATCCTCCTTACCTGGTCCACCATCCTATGGTAACCTCAAATCTACTTTCCATCTCAAATTTTCTGTTTCTAATCATCTCATATAATTGATATCATTCAATATTTGTCCTTATTATTATTTCACTGATTTATAAATTTTTTCAGGTTCCCCAATGTTCAGCATGTCTCATAACTTCATTCTTTATTAAGACCAAAAAAATATATCTTGTGTGTATGTATAAATTTTGTTTATCCATTCATTCATGGATTGATGCTTGAGTTGTGTCCACCATTTGGATATTGTGACTAATGCATTTATAAACATTGTTGTAGAAATATGTGTTTGAAGTCCTGTTTTCACTTTCTTTGGGTACATACCTAAAAGTGGAATTTTAGGTCATATAGTAATTCTATATTTAACCTTTTGAGGCACTGCCATACTGTTTTCCATAGTGGCTGTAAAATTGTGATTTTTATTTGTATTTACCTAATTTCTAATGATGTTCAGCAATATGCTTATTGGCCATTTGTATACCTTCTTGAGAAATAACTTTTCAAGTCCTTTGCCCATTTTTAATTGTGCTGTTTGTTTTGTGTTTGCATTGTAAAAATTCATCAAATATTTGGATATTAAGCCCTAATCTAATATAAGGTTTGCAACAAATTTCTCCCATTCTGCAGGTTAACTTTTCACTTTCCAGATAATGTCCTTTGATGCACAAAATGATTTTTAAAATTTTGATGAAGCCAAATTTATCTATTTTTTTTTGTTCATGCTATTGGTATTATATATAAGAATTCATTTCTGAATCACAAATCCTGAAGCTTTACCCCTATGATATCTTCTAAGAATTTTGTAGTTTTAGCTCTTATATTTAGGTCTTATCAATTTGAGTTGATATATATATATATTCTTTAGCATAAAGTATAATAGCATTTCTTATCATAGTCTTGAATTTCTTCTCCAAGGTTGGGTCAAGATAAAGACATTATACATTGTATCCAAGAAAGTAGAGCATGCTTATCATGCAATTATAATTCATTCTATATAATCATATTTGACAATAGACTTTTTTTGGATTCCATTTTTCAAAATATCCCATACTTAGAGGATTATCTCTCTCTATCTCTTTCTCTCTCCCTTTCATTTTTCTTTGAATTTCCTTCAGAAAAAGAAAATAATTAAGCATGAGTTTGTTCTCATGACAGAAGTACATATTTTAATATGCAAGATATATGGAATGCTCTAATCTCTACAATGCTGTGTGAAAAATGAGAACTAGACTTCCGACCCTTAACAAAATTAACAAATCTGTAAAGGGTGAGAAAATAGAGATGCTGACTATGATAGACATGTTATCTCTTCTGTGAGGATGGTCTCAACCTCAAATTTAAACCCAGTGCTTTCACTTTATTTAAATTCACATGGTATTATGCATAAAACTTTATAATGTTTTACTAATTTTATGTATGACTAAGCAAATTATATGTAGTTGCTCAAAAACTCTTAAAAGAATAAATTGATTAATTGATATTTATTCACCTTGCCTTAGTATGCCAGAACTGACATAACAAATGGCACAGACTAGACAGCTTACAAAACATGTAGGTAGCCATTGTCTTAGAACTTTGGAGTCTAGCAGTCCAGAATCAAGGTGTTGGCAGGGAAATGCTTTCCCTGAAGTCTGTTGTGTTCCAGTCATGGCTTGCCAGTGATCCCCAATTCAATTTCAGGTTCCATCACTTGGCCTTGCTTCTCCTTTGACTACTACTAATTGTGTCTAAATTTCCTAAACTTATAAGGACTCCAGTAATATTGGATTAAAAGGCATCTTTATTAAGTTTGGCCTCCTCTAAACCAATAACACATTCAAAGATGTTATTTAAAAATATTCCCATCCAAAGTACTCTGGGCTAGAGCCTAAAACTGTCTTTTTTGAGGGGGTGAGGGCATCATTCAATGACGTACTCCAAATTTTTTTGTTATTTCATGTTTTCTGTTATTTTCTTGTACTGAATGTGAAATTTTTATAATAAATATTGTATGTGTAGAAACTGTACTGTGATATATTAACAAATGTGAATTTTTCTTATTTTACTGAAATCACCTCCAAATATAAATCTTGAAGAATTGGATATTGGTGAGTTCATTGACATAAATCCTCTGACTGTACTATGGTCTCCATAAAGTGAAGTTTGGGTTCCATTTATTAGTATTTCTGACCATTAATCAATGAGTTATTATCCAAATATAATTACAGAGAGATAAGCAGAATACATTCCCTTCTGTGCTTTTTCATCTTTTGCTTATTCTTTTACTATGCAGTTTAAAAAAAAAAAACATGTGGATTTAAGAAGGATTTGGAGCTGGATGTAATTGCATCTTGATCCATGGAGGAGGTGATCTGTGAGAGTTTAACAGCAGTCAAACTATTGGCAAAGGTGAGGAAGCTTTCCTGACAGCCCCACAAAGAAACAATTGATAGATAAACAAGGATATGGAGTTACAAAATGAAAATATATACCTCTGTGCAAATATAAACTACTATAAGCCAAATTGTTTTTGAAGGTTTAATGTTATTATAAATGTGTAATAAAAGATAAATAAATACAATAGAAACATCATAAAATATTTAGTAAATACAGGACTCTGAGAGACTGGCTTCTTGATATTATGTTTCTCAGAGTCTAATGTCACATTTTTAGGACCTAAAAGGAATGCTAAAAATTAAATATGATTATTTTATACTTAGTTTGTTCAAATATCTGAGCTTATTGCTGTTGGTACAGGTCAGGTTATTTCTCCTGATTAAGACTTTTATTTTAACATATACTTTTGAACTGATCCCCAAACCTATGTCTCTGTGGTTGTCATTCCACAGTCCTCTTTGTAAAGTGATCCTCACACATCCTCTAATCTGCCCTGAAGAGAAAACCCATACATTAGAGAGATGTAGTAAAAAAGATACTGCTCGTACCCACAGATATTAGTCTCAGCCTAAGGCATGAGTTCTTCCACTTGTCCCTTCATACTCATTTTTATGATTTTCTCACTGACACAAGAGGATCGGTGATAAAAACCTGATATAAAATTCTCCAAATTTACATACATACATATGAAGGTGGCACAAATGTTAAGCAACATCAAAACTTTTCAATGCCACACATTTAACCAAAGACAGACAAGGGACAATTTCATAAGTTGTCTTCCTGATTTAGAAGAGGATTAATAATACATTGGAGACTTCTAGGAAGATGGCATTAGAGTAAGTAGGCAAGGCTCAACTCTCTCATAAAAACAAAAGAGAGAGAGCGAAAAACGGTGCAAAGGATCTGCTTTGGGCTTCAGCAGACCAAGAGAGTACTGTGCAACTCCCAAAAGGGCTGAAATGAAAACTGTGAGATATTCACCGCTGTGACTGGGAATGGCACATATGTCCCACCTTCAAGATGAATACCCTCTATAAAACCAATTGAGAGGGGGATTTTACCAATGTAAAAGCCAACTGACAGAGGACAGGAGGTACTACTCCTTGGGAAGAGGAAGGATAAGCTGGAGGGCAGAGAGACCAGGAGAACCCACTTTGAATCTTGGCTGAAGCCAGCCCAGGAAGGGGGGGACAAAGATACTTCTGGGGGGGATCTACAGGGCAAATAGGTGTGGGACCAGCACCCAACATACTCAGGGGAGAGAAGTGTAGGGGGGAAGGGAGATAGGGCAGGCATACTAGAGGGAATAATATACTCCAGCCAGCACTGCAGCTTCACGGAGAGGGGAGGGGGTAGCTGATCAGGCAGGATGCCATACCCATCCACTATAGGAAAGAGATGAACTGGTTCAGAGAGGGAATGGATTGACAGGTGCCTAACAGCCTGAATGAAAGGGAAGCCAGGAGAAACACTATGCAAACAGTCAGAAGTCCAAATGGGTCTGAGGGAATAGGGGGTATGAGATGTAGACAAACCTTCAGAAGCTTACCTAACTGGTGGAGTTGGTGGAGCTTAGTGGTTGAATGCCAGCCTCCCAATTACAAGTTCCCTGGTTCAATCCTCTGTACCTCTTAAAATATAGTCTAACCACCATGATGTTTAGGGGGGCAGGGAGAGACAGTCCAGGCACTGTAAGATGATCAATTGAAGAGAAGAGATACAGAGAGTGATCCAGCAGGTCCTCAGTCACCCAGTTGGAAACCTGGGGGAGAGGGAGTTGAGGGGTAAGCAGTCTCATGACAGGGAACATATAGACTGAGGGATTTTTAGTTGTTTTTTTTTTTTAATTTATTTCGTATTTTATATATTTTTTATTTTTTATTTTTTTTCTTTAAAATTGGGTACCTGTGGAGGGAAGTTACAGGGTGTTTGACTGGTAAGCAATGACAGACTGAAATGTTTTCTAGTGAGGGAAGACTGTTTTTCCCAGACTTTTTTTTTTCCTTTCTTTTTTTCCTTGCTTATTCTCTTTTCCCCCTTAGTTTCTTTTTTTAAAATTTATTTTTTGTTCATTTTCCCTTTTCTGTTGCTTTTCTTTCATTTTACTTTCTCTTGTTTGGTCTTCATTTTCTATTTTCTTTTCTTATTGTTCCAGACTTTCATTTTTTTCTATTTATTTACTTCTTTCTTTTTTATTCCACATTTTTTATTCTTATTCCTTTTAATTTTTTATGGTTTTTCAATCTTGTTATTTTTCCTGGTTCTTTTATTGTTTCTTTTTCATCTTATTATTGTTATTATTATTCTCTTTATTCTTTCCCTTTCTACAGTCTTAATATTTTTTACAGAGGAACATGGACAACTGCAAGAATACAGAAAAAGCAGAACCAGGTGCCAAAAAGTCATTTAACATGGAAAAAAATGAAATAAATAAAATCTTAGAGTTGAAAAATAAGTTAATAAACAGAATAAGCCCACCAATATAAAAAGATGACTGTACAACAACAACAAAAAAAAACAAGACATGCTTAGAAACAAGAAGAGATGGCCTGGTCTAATGAACAAACTGAAAAAATAGAGACACAGAATGTGGAATGACTAATTAAGGATGTCCAAACAAATATCATATGTCAACTTTATGAAGTGATGGAAACAATAAAGTATAATAAGAAGACTATGAGAGAACATACAGAAGAAATTGT
>JAQZBX010102747.1:0-11124 GCA_029593785.1 Cabassous unicinctus | reverse complement strand
CCAGGTCTACAAACACTGCCCTGGGCACATGCTTGCCAGCGCCGGTCTCACTGAAGAAGGTGTTGAAGGAGTCATCTCCTCCCCCAATGGTCTTGTCACTTGGCATCTGGCCATCGGGCTGGATGCCGTGTTCCAGGCAGTAGAGCTCCCAGCAGGCATTGCCAATCTGGACACCAGCCTGGCCGACGTGGATGGAGATACACTCACGCTGTACAAAGGAAAAGAGAAAAAAAGTGTAAAATTAGGCTGTATTAGCATTTTGAATTTTCAATAATATGCAAGTATTCTTCAAAAATTTTTGAGGTTGTATCCCTAACACAATAGAAATGAGTAAGGAAAAGCACCTGCTATAAGTGATGCAGATGGGTGTGGTCCAAATGGTAATGTCACTGTTTAGCACATGGTACAAACCCATTGTTCCCAGTCATGCTTGAAAAGAGATTTTTCATATTTAAAAAATATACAAAACACAGATTTTGTAAAATGAAGTAAATTAAACCCAATGCTACATTAATTGGAACTAATTTCACTGCTTCCTTCTCCTTTTAATAAAGATTAGGGTTTTGTCTAAATGAGACTTGGTGTTTCAATATGGACATCTGCACTGCAGCTGAGGCTAACAGCCACACCCATCTGCAGTCAAGCTGCAGAATCCCTCAACACTAGGTTAGAAGCTAAACAAGGTTTCTCTCCTGGCCTTGCTGCATTCCTGTATTTGGTGTGCCTGGTGCTAACCTGTACTGTCTGCTACATTATTTAACAGAGCAAGGTCTATTTCCAGCAACTGTGTACATGAGCTCATTGTGCTTTTTTGCCTGTTTTCCTTCTCTGACCCAGCCTGGGACCAATGTGCCTGAATTGAAATGAATTAATGAAGAGGCACTAGAACAAAAGACAGCTGGATTCAGAGTATAATTCTTCTTTGTCTGCAGAAATTTCATTACTTGAAAAAAATGTTTTTCCAGAATCTTCTTCACTTCAAAAAAAAAAACTGAAAAATTTTTAGAATCTTTAAAACAACAGTTCCTAAATTAGAAACAAGTATCACATGAAAGGCTACCAAACAAAGAATAAAAGCCCAGTGAGAGGATAATGAACTATTTCTTTAAAACAACAAAATAGTATTTTCATTCTGAGATTCTCTACCCACACAGAATATTCATACTCATCACATTCAATAGATTTTTTCTCTGCGTCTTTAAGACAACTTCCATTGTCTATTCACTGAAGTGGGGGTTGGGTGGGGATGGGGAAGGGCGTTTCCCTGAGTCTTGAGTCTTAGGGTACCCTGGCTCACAAAGTGGGCTTTCTTCCTCGCAGAACGCGCGGTTCAGACGGATGGACACACACACACACATACGAGTCAGCTAGGGCAGGACATTGCCTGACCAGGCACTAAAGTGCTTGTCAAGTCAACTGTGAATTTCCTCCTTCAGAAATGAATAAATAAAATATATCTCATCTAAGTTTTAACAGTGAACGAAACTCTTTTGACGCACACGGTTCCGCAGTGGTTCAAGACTTTTACGAAGCCTTCTCCCGGCAGAGAGGTTTGCTGAGGGCGAACCCCGCCCAGTGGCTGCAACGCCAAAGAAACAAACAAGTCCGCCGCCCTTACGCCGCCTGCCAGGGGATCCAGCAGAAACTGTCTTATCGGGTGTCTTTCTAAAGTACCAACGAACCGGCGAGGGATCTTTTTCTAAGAAACGAAAGCTCGGCTTAGACCCTGCGTTCTCCCCCAGCTGCACCCCCGCGCCCCTGGTCTTTCCGGACAATGACTCCTCTTCCTGTTCCCGGGAAACGCAGCGAGAAAGGAAAGAGCCCCTGGGATTACCCCCACACGCTTTCACCAAGAGCCGAGCAGGCGACTCCACGACCGCCTTTCCCGGCCCCAGACCTTCCCATCAGCGACAGCTGGGCCGCGGCGCTCGGCTGTCTGCTGCCGGGAGGCTGGGATGGCAGAGGCGCCCGGGGCCGCCTTTGTTCTGCCCCATCCTTCCGCTCTCTGCGCGCAGGTCCCGCTCGGCTCCTGCACCGCGCACTGCGGTACCGGGCTTAAGGCTAAACCTCGCAAACAAAGCAGAAACTGCTCTTGCTCAAAAAGGTTGCAAAGGAAAATGGCCTAGGATTTTCCAAGTAGACGCTGGAGAGCTAATCCCACCCAACTGCCACAAAGAGCCGGAGAAGAGAGATTCTTACCATGGTTGCTGCTTCGCGGCTGCCGAGCAGTTGGCGGAGGAGAGGAGAGGTTTTTGCTTCTTACAGCGCGACTCTTAGGCGGTCGATGTAAGAGAACCTGCGGCACATGGGCGGATGCGGCTCCCTATATACAACTCGGTCACCATGGGGATGGACCGGGACCTTTTCCTGTTGGTCCAGACCCCTCAATCTGCCCAGAGAAGCCACGACAAGAGAGTGGTGATTGGTGCAAGCGACATGGGATGAGGTAATCTCTCCCCCACCCTTTCCCCCCTAGCATCCATAGACTGTTTGCATCCTTCAGACAAAGAGACCAAGGAAAAGCAGTCAGCCGAGCATCCATTATGGGGTGGGGTCGGGGGAAATGGAAGAAAAGAGGACTGGGGTTGGATGATTTTATAGTGCTTATTCAAGCTAAATTAAAATCACCGATGTAAAGTTTTTTCCCTCTACACTTAATCACAGAATTTGTGTTGAGATGAAATATTCAATGGAAAATTACAGTGCCTCCTTCACAGTATACTAAACTATATTCGGTAAAGATTAAACACCCCTAATTGCTTTAAAAATAAAGTAGAAGAATACGGGAACTCGTTGTTTTATGCATGATTTTTTGGGTAAACCTATACAACTTCTCTAATAATTCTTTTTTTGTTGTTGTTTTTTCCTAATAATTGTTTTTAATAA
The DNA here is from genome assembly GCA_029593785.1 of Cabassous unicinctus. Classification (NCBI taxonomy): domain Eukaryota; kingdom Metazoa; phylum Chordata; class Mammalia; order Cingulata; family Chlamyphoridae; genus Cabassous; species Cabassous unicinctus. Next base: position 8,238 of record JAQZBX010102747.1, on the reverse strand, counting down.
AGTAGGAGAGATGATGGAAGTGATGATTAAAATGACTTCGGTAAATGATTTTTTAACTAAAAAGAAGTTTCGATAATAGAGCTATTCCAAATAGCTATTCTTGGGTGAAGATAATTTATTTTCAGACCTTCTTTTCTACCCCCTCCCCACAATAACTAAACAAAAATGAAGGAGGAAAGAATAACCATACTAACAAGGAAGCATACAAGTAGTTCTGATTTCTCAATAATTAAGATCTAATGAACGTGGAATAGTAAAATAATCTAGTAGAAATAGTCCTTACCTGAAGTTTATGTAGTATTTTTTTTGTAATGTATTGTCCCTAGAAATGAATGATCTTTCCTGGTATAGAATTGGAAAAATACAAGGAAAAAGAATTGAGTTCAGAAGCTAAACTACCTGAATGTGTGTATTTCTGCATTGTTCTCTTTTCCGGAAAGTAGCAAGCAAAAAAATAACTGAGACACCAAATTAAAAAGAGGAGAGATATGTCTGTCATGTCAAAAGAAGACCATTTTATAATGTTGCCTACATCCACAGACAATTTTAGAAGGTCAGCTCAATAACCGCATTTCTTTTTTATGTAGTTCTTACGTGAATTCGGCAAATATCCTCTTCTGCAATTGTGCTTCTAACTGTGGGAATTGTTGCCAGCCTCACACGGTTGCTATTCAACCAGACTCTGGTGGTTGCTCAACTGCCCACTGGGGACAAAAAGGCTTGCATTCACTCCCAGGAAATACATTGCAGTAACATTCTTTTGCTATTTAGAAAGTCTCCATTATCAACAATGATGGACAATGCAGAGTAATCTGGACTGGGTACCAACCTAACTTTGCTGATGAAATTTCAGAGTTTAAGTGTTTAGTTTTGCCAACAAAACTGGAAAACTATATTTAGGCAGATAATATTTCCTTTGGGTTTTCAGTAACAGATTTTCAGAGTCTGCTGCACCATTGACAGGGCTCTGTAGAGCCCATTCATTCCTGCTGGGTTGGCAGGCAGAGCAGGGTGTGGGAGGGGGGAGACAGCTGCTGCAGGTTGTGGTGTGACAGTGGCGGCCATGGATTTTTCCAACCTGCCATCTACAGCTCTGCTTTACTTGTTCAAATGTGCTGCAGTAGTCTTCTCTAGAAAATATAAAAACCCAACACAAATTAATTTATCTACTTCTTGTGTATCTCATAGGAAAATGATCCTCGGCATCATTTAATCTCCATCTCTTTAGCAAATGAAAGTATAGAGAAAGGATTAAGGCCGGCTTGAATCTGATATGCTTCTTTCTGAACCCAGAAGTACACTTAACCACCAAAAATAAGAATTAAATGGTAGAGGGGAGCATAAGGATTAATAAGTAGATCATTCAAAATACTTCTTTCAAATTTTTAATAATGAAAGAATTAAGACAGGGCCAGACCATGGTAAAATGTACAGGTTTCCTTTTTGGAATGAGAGGCACAGCCTTGAATTTTATTTTCTTTACAATATAAAAGGTTAATTAAGAAATATGTCATTTCCCCAATAGTCTCAGTTCTTTATGCAATTTATAGAAGATTAAATAAAAGAGAGGAGGGTTCCTGTAATTGATTCTTTGTAATTCTATCTCAGAGCCATTCTGTGCCAAATGTTAATGAGATGTTTTTTCCCTTTGGGCGTAAGTAACAGACAATAAGATCTAGGTCAGAAATATACTATTTGAGCACTGATAATCTATCAAATATATAAATGTGAGAGCAGGGGAAATAACTATTCTGTTCTTTTTGTTCCTTATTACCTGACTTAATGGCATGCAAACTGTGGGAAGCAAAAAATATTTTTTACTAGTTCACATCATTTTTGCTGCCAATTTCTTTAATTTACATCACTATACATGTATAAGTATTCTGCTATAGATTCATTCTTTTACACAGTAAGATTACTATAAAATATCTTTCTTTTATAGTATTTGTGGAATTTTATTTATTTATTTGCATGTCTATACCTCTCTATTAAAATCTGAGTGCTTGTCTCTAGGAAAGTGTTTATCATAAGTAGACATTAAATACATGTTTGTTGATTAATACAGCTTCTGTCTGTGCATATTTCATTTACTATTATCATGGTGAGTAATTTAAAGGTATTAGTAAAGTATTTTTCTTTTTATAGTCAACAAGCATTTACTAAGTACCTACAGTGCGCTCTCGTGTGGGAATTCAGAAGTAGTTGCATAGACATTTTTCTCTAGAACCTTCCAATCTAGTTGAAGAAACAAGACACGTACATGTATATAATTTTGAGTTTGGCATGCATTTGTGTCTGTAGGGGTGGTGGGATGCTTGTAGAATCCATTGCGTGACCCCATGTGTCATAACTTATGTTGGAAAAAAGAATTGTCTAACACCGTTGTGGTTTTTATTTTTTCTATGTCACCTCATATTCATCTAAATCCATTCTGATCTGGATTCTGTTCCAACCACCCCTGGAAAGCAAATGTCCTCCACATTTGTTGCTAAATCCACTGCACATTTTTTTGTTCTTGACCTGTGACAAGCTTTGTCACCATTGACTATTATCTCTTTCTTGAGACATTTTCTTCCTTTGGCCTCAAAAACTGTATTTTCCTGGTTTCCCTCCTACATCTTTTGTTCCTTCTCGGTCTTTGCTGAAAAGACTTTCTTTAAACTTTAAATGCAAGGAGTTCCACAATGCTCAGTCCTAGACCTTTTCATCATTTCATCCCACGCTCTGTAGGTGATCCCATACATTCCTAGGGTAAGCATATTCACTTCCAAGGCTTCACATGCTTTCTACATCCTGATGACATCTCGACATTTCTTCTTAGCGCCAGATCATATAGTAAGCTTCCAACCTCTAGCTTGATTTCCCACAGATCTCTCAGATATCAGATAACAGATATCTCTAGATAACAGAACGAGTTATCTAGTTGGCCAAACATGCACCTCCTACAAGGTTCTCTTGCTCAGTAAATGGAGCAGTTTACACCCGATTTCTCAAATCAGAAACTTGAGAATTATTCTTTTTTTAAAAGTGGTTTTATTGAGATATAACCACATACCAAACAATACATCCAAAGTGTACAATCAATGGCTTTTAGTATAATCACAGTGTTGTGCATTCATCACCACAAAAAATTTTAGAACAATTTCATTACTACAAAAAGAAAAACTCCACACGCCTTAGCAGTTCTTCCCAAGCCCTACATAACGACTAATCTAATTTCATCTTTATAAATTGATTTATATTTACATTTGATATAAATGGAATCATACAATATGTAGTGCTTTGTGTCTGGTTTCTCTCACTTAGCATAATGTTTTGTTTTTTGTTTTTTTTGCGTGTTGTTAGTTCAGTTTCAAAGCAAAACAGTCTTATATATGCAATATTACCCATATTCATATTTCAAATGAGGTTTTGCTATGCTATACAGTCCCATGTTACTTGCCCCCCCGCCCTGCCCCAGATGGCTCCCTTGTCTGTTTGCTCATTGTCTGCTTGTGTCTGCTCGTTGTGTCCGCTCATCTTCTTTAGGAGGCATCAGGAACCAAACCCAGGACCTCCCATGTGGGAGGTGGGTACCCAACTGCTTGGGCCACATCCACTCCCCCATGTTACATTTTTTTAGCTTTCCTTCCAGTAATATACATGACCTTAGACCTCCCATTACAACCATTGTCATACCCATATAATAGCCCTGCTAGTTACAAACACTATGATGTGCTTTCATCTTTTCTATTCACTTCCAAAGATTAGCACACATCCTTTTTACCAATTCTGTATTAGTTAACCCTCAGCTTTCCATTCTCTAAACTCATTCCATTTTCTGGTGACCCATATTCAAGTTATTAACTCCATGAGATTACACAATATATTTAGTTCACAATAGCGCAGTCATACAGTATTTGTCCTTTTGTGTCTGCTTGCTTCACTCAATATAATGTCCTCCAGGTTCATCCATGTTGTTATATGCTTCACTACTTCATTTCTTCTAACAGCTGTGTAATATTCCATCATGTGTATATACCACAGTTTGTTTATCCATTCATCAGTTGATAGACACCTGGGTTGTTTCCATCTTTTGGCAATTGTCATTAACGCCTCTCTGAACATCAGTGTACAGATGTCTGTTTGTGTAACTGCTCTCAGTTCTTCTGGCTATATACTCATTAGTGGTATTTCAAGGTCACGTGGCTAATCTATATTCAACTTCCTTAGGAACTGCCAAACAGACTTCCACAGTGGTTGTACCATACTCCATTCCCACCAACAGAGAACAAGTGTTCCTATCTTCTATATCCTCTCCAACACTTGTAGTTTTCTGTCTTTTTAATAGTGGCCATTCTAATAGGTGTGAAATGATATCTCATTGTAGCTTGGATTTGCATTTCCCTAATCGCTAATGATGTTGAACATTTTTTTTCATGTGTTTCCTCACCACTTATATTTCTTCTTCAGAAAAATGTCTACTCAAGTCTTTTGCCCATTTTTTAACCGGGTCATTTGTCTTTTTATTGTTGAGTTGTAATATCTTTTTATATATCATGAATATTAAACCCTTATCATCAAATATGTGATTTACAAATATTTTCTCCAATTGAGTCGGCTGCCTTTTCACCCTTTTAACAGTCCTTTGAGGTACAAATGTGTTTAATTTTGAGGCTGCCCATTTATCTAGTTTTTCTTCTGTTGTTCATGCTTTGGGTGTAAGGTTTAAGAGACCCCCTCCTAGTGCCCTACACAGTATCTGGCACATAATAGGTCCTCAGTAAATATTTGTGGGTTGAATTAATTCATTGAAGCATTCCAGTAAATTGAAGTAGCACTTTGTAATGTGACAAAGGGACAATATATTCTTCCATTTCCTACTCCTTGCCTTTCCTACTTCTAAAATTCCTTTAAAGGAGGACAATTATTCTTTATAGAATAATGCCAACCAGTAAATGTGGAAGGAATAATAGAGTCAGAAAAATCACACTTTATATTTCCTAATGAAATATTTTATTCAGGCCAAGGTTATAAATGGATGAAAACTCAGATAAAGATTGATGGGGAATTTTTAAATGGAGGGATTAGGCTGTTACCACCTGAACTCACTGATCAATCTCAGCATCACTAAAGGTGGGACAAGCAGACCTCATAAACCTATGACGTGATGCAGTAGGAAGCACATAGCATCACGTATGATGTGACCTTGCAAAAGCAATAGCACTGAATCTAATCAAGCCTTTAGAGCCAACCTCCATTTACAGGAAATACAGGGGATAGATGACATTGCAAAGAGGCAAAGAGACAAATACAGAGTGTGAGCTATTTAGCAGGACAAATGTTATGGTTTCTGCAACAAGTCAGTGGTAGGATGGAGTAAAAAAAAAAAAAAGGTGGGGGAAGGAGATTGCTCAGATTAGAAGAGATTTTTGAAACTATCAGATATAACAGTGGATGTTGTTTGGATCCTGATTTAAACAAACCAAATGTAAAGCATTTTGGAGAAAACCAGAAAAATTTGAATATGGACTGGTTATTGGGTGTTATTAAGGAATTAATATTAATTTTGTTAAGTGTGATAATGGTAGTATGGTTTTTTCAAAATTTTTCATAATTTTTAGAGATAACTGTAGAAGTATGGTGGAGTAAAATGAAATAATGTTTGGGATTTTCTTTAAAATACTAAAGAAAAGAAAAAGAGGAAAAATGGTAAGTAAAACAATTGTGGAAAATATCTTGATATTTGTTGAATTTGGATGTTGGATATATGGAGTTCATTGTACTGTTGTTTTTAGTATATTTGAGAATATAATACATTTTACAATTTTGTTTTTATTAGAACAGTTGTAGAAAAACCATGCAGAAAGTACAGAGTTCCCACATACCCAACCTGCCTCCCCAACACACACACCATTTTCTCTATTAACATTTTGCATTAGTATAGTGCCTTTGTTACAAATGATGAATTATTGTTATAATTATATTAATTCTAGTCCATAGTTTAAATTGGGCTTCACTGAACAGAACTTGTTCAGTTCTGTTCTGGTAACATATATACAAGCTAAAATTAATCATTTTAGCCACTTTCAAGTGTACAACTCAATGGTGTTGTGTTATGTTACCATCAACACCATCCGTTTCCAAAACTTTTCCATCACTCCAAACAGAAACTCTGTACCAACTGAGCATTAACTCCCCATTCCCACTCTCACCCCCTACCCCTTAGTAACCTGTATTCTAATTTCTGACTCTATGAATTTGCATATTCTAGTTATTTTATATAATTGAGATTGTACAATATTTGTCCCTTTGTGTCTGGTTTATTTCACTCAACATTATGTCTTCAAGGTTCATCAATGTTGTCACATGTATCAGAACTTCCATTCCTTTTCATGGCTGAATAATATTCCATTGTATGTATATACAATGTACACAAAATGTACACATTTTGTTTATCCATTCTTCCATTAATGAATATTTGGGTTCTTCCACATTTTGGCAATTGTGAATAATGTTGCATTGAACGCTGGTGTGCAAATATCCATTTGAGTCCCTGCTTTTAATTCTTTTGGATATTTGCCTTTTAGTGCGATTGCTGGGTTATATGGTAGTTCCATGTTTAACTTTCTGAGAAACCACCAAACTGTTTCCCACAGTGGCTGTACCATTTTACATCACCACCAAAAATGTATCAGGGTTTCTATTTAGCTGCATCCTCACCAGCACTTATTTTCTGTTTTTAAAATAGTAGCCATTCTAGTGGGTATGAAATGGTATCTCTTTTTTTTTTTTTTTAAGATTTGTTTTATTTATTTATTTATTTTCCCCCACCCCCTCGATGTTTGCACTTTCTGTGTCTTTAGGAGGCACATAAGAACTGAACCCGGGACCTCTAATGTGGGAGGGAGGCACTTAATCACTTGCGCCACCTCCGTTCCCTGCTTTGTTGTGTCTCTCATTATGTTTTTTCTTCTTGTGTCCCTTGTTGCATCAGCTTGCCACACCTGCCCATCATGTCAGCTTGCTGTCTTCTTTAGGAGGTACCGAGAACCAAACCACGGACCTCCCATGTGGTAGGCAAGAGCTCAGTCACCTGAGCCACATCCACTTCCCTCTCATTGTGGTTTATTTAGATTTGCATTTTCCCAATACAATCCACTTGACAAATTCATGACCAAGCTCTATGCTTTGGAGGCTATCTTAGAATTACAAGTCAGAAGTGAGGTGGTAGAAGGACTTATGGTAGTATAGATTATTTTTATTTTTATTTTTATTTATTTATTTATTTTTAAAGATTTATTTATTTTATTTATTTATCCCCCCCTTGCCGCTTGTGTTGCTGTGTCCATTCGCTGCGTGTCTTCTCTGTGTCTGCTTATCTCCCCCTTGCTGTGAGGTCTTGCCGCATCAGCCTACGGCTCCGTGCGAGCCGGCCTGCCCTCACAAGGAGGCCCCGGGAAGCGAACCCAGGGCCTCTCATATGGTAAACGGGGGCTCTATCCATTGAGCCACACCCGCTTCCGATTCTTTTTAAATTGAAAACGAAACTAACCTTTTTCTGACATAAAGTACATTTGGCTGATTGGTTTGGCAATAGGGACTGGTTTAAGTGATATTTTCCACAAGAGGAATGAGCTAGATCTGTGGCTCCAAGTTTTTTTTTTTTCAGTTGGAGATCTTTTATTTATTTTTATTTTTATTTTATTTTTATTTTGTACATTTAATAATTGAAATTATAAACAATTAAAAACTAAAAAGTAAACACAGATGGATAAATATATACATTTTTTAATTAAATGTAATGGATACATATAAAATTTTTTTGAATCAAACAATATGTTACACAATATATTTGGTTCATAGTAACGAATTCATACAGTATTTGTCCTTTTGTGTCTGGCTTGCTTTGCTCAACATAATGTCCTCCAGGTTCATCCATGTTGTCATATGCTTTACGACTTCATTTCTTCTTACAGCTGCATAATATTCCATCGTGTGACTAGACCACAGTTTGTTTATCCATTCATCTGTTGATGGACACCTGGGTTGTTTCCAACGTTTGGCAATGGTGAATAATGTTGCTATGAACATCGGTGTGCAGATGTCTGTTGGTGTCACTGCTCTCAGTTCTTCTGGGTATATACCCAGCAGTGGTATTGTGGGGTCACATGGCAAGTATATATTCACCTTCTTTAGGAACTGCCAAACAGTCCTCCATAGTGGCTGTACCATTCTGCATTCCCACCAACAGTGAAG
>JAQZBX010102746.1:0-11125 GCA_029593785.1 Cabassous unicinctus | reverse complement strand
CATGAAATAATGTAGTATTTTTTAAAGCACAACCATAAAATAGAGGAACTTTTATGTACTTTTATGTCTATTCAGCAAGACCAAATCTGGTTCATACACAGGATGGGGCAACTTTGTACATAATATAACATTAATCTTTCCCCCAAAAAAGTTTGCCAGAAACAGCTCCCATGTTTAGTGTTTAAAAATAAAACAATCTTCTCATTTAGAAAAATCAAGACATTATCTGCTTAGTAAACCCTTTTCTTCCCCTCAATTTCATAGCTGCTTATCTGCATTTAGAAACTAAATTTATAAGACAAGAACAAATTTTGTTAAGGTATAAAAATCTTAGGAATAACAAATTACAAATAATCAATTTTTTTAAAACAAAAATGGTTTCCTTCCTAAAATGTAAACATCCAGTAAATAAAACATACATGGTATCCCAGGTATAGAAACACTGGTAATTCACTTACGAAAGAGATGTATTCTGGTATGTTTGGTGGTAGGAGTTTTGTTTAAGTATAAAGCACTTCACCAAAAGAACCAGGCCATTATTACATAAGAGATCTACCCTTTCACCCAGTTTCCTTATTTGAGTAGAAACGCATCGATTTCTGTAATTTTGGCTGTAGAACCAGGCCACACACAGAAAAGGTCTCAAATATCTAAAAGTTGTTTGGCTGGAGAAAAGTGTTTTCTTGAAACTTGGAGGCAGTCATTCATCACTTTGTGCTTGAAGGCATTCCTCGGTGAACTTCCCTATAGTCTTCAGAGCAAAGCACAGGACCTGGGTTCCCAGAAGGGATTGCTCCCGGCCGGCACACCGACCAGCAGGCCGTCTTTGCAGGCACTCTGCACGTAGTACTGCTGGAGCTCGGCCGCCGCCTGCGACACCTTGATCCTCTCGATGCCGGCCTCCAGTTTGAGCTTCTCCAGCAGGCGCTGCAGGGCGTTCACGCCGCCCGGGAAGACATGGCGGCGGCAAGGCTGTTGTTGTTTTTTAAAAGTAATTATTTCCAGCAAATGTAAGTAGGTCCAGTTAATTTTTTTTAAAATTATTAAATTGACTTTATTTTCATTTTGGTGTACAGTTCTATGAGTGCCCCTTCCCCACCCCCCTCCCCCGGCTTGCTGTCTGTGTCCATTTGCTGGGTGATCTTCTGTGTCTGTTTCTTGCCTTCTTTTCTCATTTTTCTCCTCCAGGCTTCACTGGGATTTGATCGTCGGGGCCTCCGATGTGGGAGAGAGGCCCCTGTCACCTGCGCCATCTGAGTTCCTGGTTTCTGGCGCGTCTTGCCTTGGCTGTCCCCTGTGTCTCTCTTTTGTTGCATTATCATCTTGCTGTGTGGCTCGTGGAGGCCAGGCTTGCCTGCTTTCTTTTTTTAAAAATTTACTAGGAGATCCCGGGGATCGAACCTGGATCCTTCCATATGGTAGCTCGATGCCCAACTGCTTGAGCCACATCCACTTCCCAGCCACAAGGTTTTGAAATCTTAAAAGAACAGGAGAAAAGTCAAGGTTAAAAAAAAATAACCTCACTTTTACTCACTTGCGTTCTCGTATGTTTTCATGAGTGCGAGTCTTCTGAGGGTAGCATTATTGGGAGTTTCTAATAATTTTCAGAATATCCTGTCTCTTCTGCAACCCTTACCCTGGTTATATGTCCTGGGATTGTATCACACATGTTTTATAAATATCATTCATCATGGTCCCATTGTGAAATACTTTTTGAGAAGCACTGAAATATATCATTCCAGTTGACTTCCTTGATTTACAAGTCACACAGGAGAGCAATTCCAGTTTATTTAAAAGTGGGTGATAATTATTTACCATATATTAGACATAAATGGTTTGCTATTTGCCTTGAGTTTTACTAATTTCTAAAATATTTGAACAAATGATAGCTATCATAGAAATCATTCTTCCTCAATTTCTTCTCCTAAAATCAAAGTAACTCCATCTACAAGCTCATAAGAAATTTCTATAAAATTTTGGAAGAGTGAAGGGATATGAAATTCTTTTATACATTATTACTGTAATTTCAAGGAAAACTTGGCAATTTAAGATGTGAAATGAAAAGGAAAATGAAAGGCTGAGTAAAATATGTATGATTAATAAAGAACAAGAGCTTTTAAATATGCTTCATAGAATTCAATTACACTATTGTTGGTTCATAGCACTTTCTGAAAGCTTTTTTTAAAAAACTACCAGGATTTGAGGGTTCAACTGCAAAGAGGACAGAGTACCTTAGGCCACTACTGAAGAATAGAAAGATGATATATATAAAATATATTCTGTCCTGGACATTAAAGGAAGGGCATTGTCCTGTCTTGACATGTGTGACCCTGAGGACACAGCATCAGTAATATATCATGAAGATGACAGATGAGAAGGAATATTAACTGTTTAGGAGCATAGGTAAGACTCCCTTTATTTGTTCTATAGCACATGTCACTGCCATGTACTATGTTAGAGCTGCTCATCAATTCATCAAAGTTTTTGCAAGGCTATTTTCTGTAGTTCAGAGTCACCTGCATGTTTTTCATTCATTTAAAGACTTCCAATTTTCTCAATGTGCTTGTTTGCTATGTCTCTATCAAATGAGAATCTGAGACTTTCGAATTGTCAGTCTTATCTTATTCAATTGCTGGCAACTCAGAAGCTACCATATATGGTTAGTTAGTACTTAAGTTCCACTGAGCTTTTTAAAAATATGCCATTACATTATAGTAGGTATTTGAAGACTTATTTATTTATTTAAATAAAATAATAATGTAAACCATCTAAACCAGTATCCTTTCCATTTTACACACTTTGCCATCATGTAGAGCAAATATTCTGAGGGTGTAATTAGAATAGCTCTTTACAATATTCAATAATAGTGCTATTAAACTGATCTATTTGCACATTTAAGTGGAGGAAATACTAGGACTCTCAAATATTAAAGCCACTTTTAAAGGATAAAAATGTTAACTATTGTGGGTGTTTAAAAAGAACGAATGCAGATTCTGAAGGCAATTTCCAGAGTTCTAAGTGAATATTGAATAATGTCAGCATCATGGAACTAAGTGCATAACACCTCAAGGAGACTCCTTTCAAAAGACAGTACTTATTTAATGGATGGGTGATAGTTCAATAAATTCCCCCTTGTTCCTGGGACTGCTCTTATACTCATGGACGATTTCTCAAATGGTTATGACAGGATAGTGTGGAGAGGAAGATTTGGGACCATTTTTATCACTGCAGTAGAAAAGAACTGAATTAGAGTCAACAAAATAAGACTCAGAAGCATGATCTTGATTCCTGAAATCTTCCTCCTTTATCTTCCAATGACCAGATCCTTCCAGCATTCAAGCCGAGGTCAAGTGCCCCTGGACTTCATTCCCTCTTATTTTCCCCAGTCAAGAAGCAAGAACACCTGCTATGGGCCAGCACTATTCCAGGTGCAAAGGATCACCAGAGAGCAAGATGGAAATGGTCTCTGCCATCACTGAACTAATCATACCTTATCTGTTTCTTTTATGGCAATTATTACAGTGTATTTATTTTGGCATATTTCATCTATTAGTACTTTGATGCTTCCCCCATTATACTTGTCACAATGTCTTACAACTGAAAGACAATTGATGTGTGATGAATGAATGAATGAATAGATGAGTGACTAAATAGATGAATGAATGAACCAACCTTCCTCGCCTGTTATGCCTGAGTAATAGAGCATAATTTTTCCCTTCTGGATTTGAGCCATAAAATACTTGGATACCAAGGAAGTCATTAAAATGGAATTTAAAAAAAAATCAGCCAAAACTATTTCTGTGGAATTATAGAATACATTTTATAGCCTAACAATTGAATCAAGTTTGAAAAAAAAGGGCTGTAAATACAGCCTAATAGACATAATATCTATTTAGAAGAGTCCATTTATATGTATTAGGAAAGAATATCATTTTATAAAATTGCAGTAGAGGAAGTTTTTAACTTCCCTAAATATTTCTTTATGCCTAATAATGACTCAGTGAAGCAAGATTAGAATTTATCCTTATGCTTTGTTTCATTTTAGGAAAGAGTTTTCTTTCACTTGTGTAACCAGCTTTGAGGAAAAAAATTACACAGGTAAATATTTTAAAGAATTGAGATTAATACACACAATGTTTAGAGATCTGAGGAAAGGAACTGCCGGAAATATTTTCTACTGAGCTGCATTCTCTCCAATCTGAGGAGATGTCAATTTGGGTTGAGTTTATTTCTCTCTCTCTCTTTAGCTTTCAATTTCTCCCTATACTCCTTGCCCCAAAAGCTGTCTTTTAAGCTATTCTTTCTAACAAACCTAAATTATCATGGCATAAATTATTTTGGTTCATGTGAAGATTCACTTAAAAGGTTTCTTATACAAGATACTTCACTTAACTCTTAACTTTGTAAAGTGTTTTCCAGTTTTAAGGGCATGAGTGCAAAGGGAAGAAACTTTATTTCAATTTAATGGATTTGTCCAGGATTTGGGGGACAAAGTTAGCCAATTATAATGAAACAACAGTTCCTCAAATACTCACATACACTGGCTTCACTCTTCCTTTCAAGAGGCAGGCTGTTCATTATAAGGGAAGGCAAACATCCCAGTCAGCACTTCTCTGTTGTCAGTTTGCAAGACTGCTGTTTGGAAGAAAAGTTTCAGATGCTATTTGGAAGAAAAGTTTCAGATGATGGAACAATGTGATGTCTTTGTTTTAAATTCAGTAACTTTTAAAAATTGTGTGTGTGTTTGTGTGAAATGTACCATATATATAAAGGCATATAGAATGCATGTACATGTGGTTTGAAGAAAGGTTATACAACAAACACTAATATACCCTCCCACTCAAGTTAAGTAGAATATATCCAATTCTTTAGAAATGCCCTGTGATCCCCTCTACATCTTCAAAGAATATATTGTTTCATTTGGATTTTTTTTAACTGAGTAGAAATCAGTTATTAAATATACTGCCACCCTTAGATGAAGGCTCTGAAAGAAGGTAAGATGAATGGAATTCTGGGCTCAAGTTTGATTTTTTGTTTTTGGCTAGACTTTACAGGTAATGTGTAATTCTATCACGAGGCACATGCTATCTATTTGTTTCTCTTTTGTGATACTAGCAGCCATTGGTGCTCATTGCCTAGATCCATTATTCATTAGTGGCTATGAAATGATGATATTCTAATTCGAACATTCCTTCATTTGTTAGCTAGAACACTTCTATGCAGAGAAACATCTGAACAGTTTGCATAGCATGGGCAAGATACATGCTTGATATCATCATCCCTTTATTCAACAATTTTGAAAATAATGAATTGGGTCCCTAAGAAAGGGCTAAGATTTATTTCATCTTTGAATAGCCATTGCTTTGAATATAAGAGGGATTTTACAATGGTTTGTTGAATGAACGGAGTTAATGAATTCATGAGTTAATTAATGAGTGAATTATTAAATTGCATTGATTGTACATGGCCATGTACAACCACACGTGGCAGCCCTGTAAATGGCTGTACCTTAAAATGGAGAATCCTGGAGGTCCTCAGCAGACTGCTGCACAGCCATTGCAGGCCCTAGCCGCCCCCGGCTGTGTGCAGCATGGTCCCATGCGGGGTGGGGAAGTGCTTCTCATAGCCCCACCACAACACCTAGTGGCACATGAAAGTGCTGCCTGATTGCTTCTGCACTGTCTGCTGGTGGGGATTATCGGCACCAGCTTGTGCATATCTATAGTAGGACATATCTGGGGCATACCATGATATATATTTTTTGGTATATAATAAATTTTTTTTGTATATTCAGTTAAGCATTATCATCACAATCAATTTTAGAACATTGTCATCATCTTAAAAAGAAACCCTGTACCCATTAGCAGTGACGCCTCATTCCCCTTCAATCCCTACCCCACCCTTAACCCCACCTGTGGGAACCACTAATCTACTGTCTATCTCCATAGATTTGTTTATTCCATACATTTCATATAAAGGGAATCATACAATTCAGGTCTTTTGTGACTAGTTTACTTCACTTAGCATAATGTTTTCAAGTTTCATCCATGTTTTAGCAGGTATCAGTAATTCTTTCCTTTTGATGGCCAAATAATGTTTGTATAGAAATGAAACATTTTGTATATCCATTTATCAGTTGATGGACATTCAGTTTGCTTCCACTTTGGGCTATTGTGAATAATGTTGTTTTTGTGTAGACATGTGCTTTTATTCTGAGTAGATATCAGGGAGTAGAATTGCTGAGTCATATAGTAATTTTGTATGTAACTTTGAGGACCTGACAAACGGTTTTCCAAAGCAGGTGCACAATTTTACTTTCCCACCAGCAATGTATGAAGGTTCCAATTTCTCCACATTCTCACCAATACCTGTCTTTTTTATTTAAAAAAAAACTTTTATTAGAGAAGTTGTAGGTTTACAGAAAAGCCATGCAAAAACCACAGAGTTCCCATATACCCCCCTCAACCAAGAGTTTTCACTATTATTAAGACTTTGCATTAGTGCAGTACCTTTGTTACAAGTGACGAAACAATATTATTATAATTATACTCTTAGCTACAGCCCATAGTAGTTGAACTGTAGTTAATAGTATAACTACAAAATAGGCCAGGTCCAAATACCCCCACTTGCTCAGTCATTGGCTAGGAGCACCCTAGGGATAGGTTGGCCTTAGCTTGAACACTGCAGTGAATTCTTCACTGTAGCTGGAAACTCTCAGTTAACTGCACTCCTTGCATCAGGTTCTCTCTTCCTTCGCTCACCTCTCAGCTATCACCTCTGTAGGTCTTTGAGGGTGACCTGATTGGTCAGGGCCCTCAGCAATCATATCCTTCTCAGACCAGGGCAGCTGCACATGTCCTTTCACTGTTACAATTTGGCAGGAGTAGCAAGAGAATCACCTAAGTTCTATGTGTATTCTTCCTGCCCCCGTAGAGTAAGAGCACTCCTAACTCTTGCAATTATCCCTGTCAAGGGTGATTCTTCTTCTTGTCTGCTGGTCCCTGAAGCCAAAAAATTTGGGCCCCACACAGCTCTGGCAGTCTTCTGTGTCATCCAGTATATGGAAAAAATCTGGGCCCCACACAGCTCTGGCAGTCTTCTGTGTCACCCAGTATATGGGCAGGGCAATATTCCTAGGTGGGGAATGTGTTGCTTCCAGAACCCAAAGAAGTGCACAAGTGTTCTGCATCCTTCTTTACTTCATGTACTGCAAGATTCAGAATTTGTCTGAGGTCATAGATTTTATCTCCTACCCTCTGGAGCACATTGTCTTACTGTCTCCAGCATGCTGGTTTCCTCTTGCTTTTCCTCCCTATCAGCATAATAACACCGGTGTGATGGATCACTGTGAAGTTCTCTCACATCCATTGCAACAGAATGTTCAGAGGGTCCAGATAACTTCAGACTATATTATGTCTGTGAAGGAGAAAGGGGAGGGAGCAGGTGCAGGCAGGGAGAGCCTTGAGACCAGGTTTCTCCTTTAATATGTTAATAAGGGAGATTACATTGATAGGTTTTCTAATGTTGCATACCTAGGAAAAATCCTATTATATATAATAAATCCGCAGAAACACACACATATAGATATAACCATAAATGTATATATTCTACATTATATATAATCTTTATGATATGTACTAGTTTTATACTGTATATAGTGTTTATATACTGATGGGTTTGATTAGCTAATGTTATTTAAATTATTTGCTTCTGTGGTTATAAGTGGATGTGACCTACAATTCTCTATGTTAGAGTTCTTTTTGGTTTTGTATCAGGGTTAGACTGACCGCAATAATTCAGTTGGATAGTTAAGTACCCCACTTTTTCCCCATGTTCTGAAACAGTTTTTAAAAGACGGAAATTTTCCACTTCTTGGAGTTTTAGTTGAAATTCTGTTTTAAATGGTCTGGGCCTACTGCCTTTTGGGTATGAGTGTGGGGAAGGGAATGTAGTTAATGAATACAGCCATAAATTATTTTATGGTTACTGATCTATTTTAGTTATCTAATTCTCAATATTCATAATTTATAATAGAAAAATCATTTCATTATCTTGCTGCATGGTTTGCGGGGCCTGGCGGTGCACCTGCGGATGGAGCCTGGCAGCTCACCAGCTCGCGGGGCCTGGTGGTGCACCAGTGCATGGGACCTGGTGGCCCACATGCCTTCTATATTTTTCTTTTTTTAATTTTTATCAGGAGGTCCCAGGGGTCGAACCTGGGTCCCTCCACATGGGAGACAGACGCCCAACCACTCGAGCCACATCTCTCCCCCTGCTATATCTCTTAAGGTTGACCAAAGAGACCCAAAGTTACAGTCTTTTCCCATACAGGATGGACATATAATAAATCAGGCTTAGTGTATCACCAGCATTCTAAAAATCAGACCTAGGGAGAAAAACTACGTCTGGGGACACATACATGGTTTCTAATATAGCAAATGTTTAGCCTACCCTGATTATCATAAAATCAGGACAGTGAGAATATTCGTATCCTTTAAATCTTGTTGTTGTTTTATTGAACAAATCTATTATTTTGTGTTTGCTCTTGTAGTTTTCTGTTTTATTGCCATCTGACTTTTATCTTAATTCTTTTATTCTCCTTTTGTTGGACTTATTTTGTTATCCTTTTCAGTCTCTATAGTGAAGTCTTGCCTTTTAATTTCAACCTTTTTTTTTTGCAAGAAATTCACTTGAGTCTATAAATCTCCTCCTGAGCACTGCTCTGCTTCCATCCCCAGGCCACACATGGTGTGCAGAAACAAGTTAGCATAGCAAACCTGAGACTGCTATCTTTAGAAATGCCTGCCTGCAAGGCTTGTCTTTAGCTGGTGTGATAGTTTGAGGTTCTTTTTTGAATCCCAAAAGATTAGGTTCTAAAACTAATCTATTCCTGTGGTACCCTTTGACTGCATTTCACTTTAGATCACTTGATTAGATTCCTTTTGATTGGACTATATCAGTGAGGTGTGACTCAGGGTGAGTCTGCCCTCCTGCTGGGTCTTATATAAATAGAGACACACAGAGAAAGGAAGCTGCCATTTTTGATCCTGTCATGTGAGAAAGAACACAAGGATCACTAGCAGCCAAACTTAAGAATGAAGCCCCCGAGAGGCTGGGCCTACAGAGTAGCTCAAGGCTGAAGAGACTAACCATATGCCTGATAGTCCACAGCTGAACTCAGGAAGCAAGCAGAGCAGCTGAGATTGAGAGAGGAGGCCCGGAAAGAGACAAGCCCTATGCCTGTTTGCCCATGACTGAGCTCTGGGAGATGGTAGATTCTGGGGAAGGCAGGGACCTCTGCAGAGATTGGTGGCCAATCTTGCTTTGCCACATGCCAGGCCCCCAGGATCTCCAGTAGCTGACTTTGGTGAGTAAGCATCTCCGCTGGTGCCTTGATTTGGACAATTCACAGCCTTAGAACTGTAAGCTTTTACCCTAAATAAAATTCCCATTATAAAAGCAAATTATATTGGCAAACTAAGACAGCTGGTGTCTGGGAACTTGCCGGCAAACTGTTCCCTACACTGATGTAAAATTTTCCCTAAATGGAAAGAGTGGCTCATGGTGCCTAAAATGTTTGTACAAACAGTGTAGTTTACGCTGAACGCTTGCTTTATTTTTGAGAGTCTGGAATGTGGTATATGTTAGGCAAAGTGTCCTTATGTGATCAGTCCATAATAAAAAACTTGGGTAGAGTCTGTAATGGGCTTCTTGGGGCAGAAACATCACACACATGTGGCTGTGTTTTTGTAGTTAGAAGGGTGTGCTCTGTGGGAGAGGGCATGGGGAAGCCTGCATGTGGATTCCTCCAGACTCCGCTGTGTCTTCTGGGATCAGGCTGTGGATCTTTACTCTGTTGCTGTCATAAATCTAAGCCATGAGTACAAATCTATGCTGAGTCCCATGAGTCCTTTCTAGCAAATCTCCAAATGTGGGAGTGGTCTTGGGGAACCCCAGCCCACAGGGTCATTCAGTTAAAAGTATTTTGTACTTGTCTCTTTATCCAAGAACTATTTGGGGGCTTGTTTTAAACGTTCCTGACATATGGAATTTTGGGCAACATGTTGATTTCTAATTCTCTTGCAATATCACAAATGATTATGACCTACATGACATGAATATTTTGAAACATTTTTAAGAATTTATTTGTATCCTACTGGTCAATTATCTGAAATTTCCATACAGGTGGTTTTTTTTGTTTGTTTGTTTTGTTTTTAACTATGCATTCTCTGTTTTTTAGGTTTCAGAGTTCTCTGAATGTTCATTTAATGAAGAGTTTTAATTGGGTTATTCAATTCCTCTTACCTTTGCTTACTTTTTACTTATTTATTTTATTGTGGCAACATACATTTAACATAAAATTTGCCATTTTAACCATTTTTAAGTGTACAGTTCAGTGACATTAAACTTTCTCACTAATTTGTTGTTTGCCAAAAAGTGTGATGTCCTCTTGTGATTATTGAAGATTTTACATTGCTACTTTCTTTTGGCTTCCACTTTATGTTTTGAACAAACCTTATATTCATAAAGGTTCACTACTTGTCTTAGTTTGCCAGGGCTTCTATGGCAAATATGATACAATGGGTTGGTTTAAGCAACAAGAATTTATTGGCTCACAGTCTGGAAGCTAGAAGTCCAAAACCAAGAGGCAAGGCTGTGCTGTCTCCCAGGGCTGGTAGCATTCTGGTGAGGGCAGTCCTCCATCAGTACTGATCTCTCTCTCTTTTCTCTGGCTTCTTCTGATTTCTGGCTTCTCTGACTGCATCCAAATTTCCTCTTTTTAAAAGGCCTCCAGTCATATGGATTAAGACCACCTGTATTCAATTTGGTCACACTTTAATAATATCTTCTAAAGGTCCCATTTACAAATGGGTTCACACCCACAGGAATGCAGGTTAAGATGTGAACATGTCTTTTGTGGGGGACACGATTCAATCCCCAACATTACTATCATGTCTTCTTAGATTATTCCTTTTATCAATATGAGAAACCTTTTTTTGATCCCCTGAAAGTTTTTGCCTTGAATTCTATTTTCTGACAGTACTATTGCTATAGAATCATTATGTTAGTATTTGGCAGCTATTTATTTTTCTTTCATCCCTTTATTTTCACATTCTTGGATCAC
>JAQZBX010102745.1:0-11081 GCA_029593785.1 Cabassous unicinctus | reverse complement strand
CTCCTTGACCCACTGTTTGTCTAAGAGTGTGTTGTTTAACTTCCATATCTTTGTGTCTACTCTGGTTCTCTGGCCCTTACACATTTCCAGCTTCATTCCGTTGTGGTCAGAGAAATTACTTTCTATGATTGTAATCTTTCTGAGTTCATTGAGAAATTTTTTGTGGCCTAGTGTGTGGACTATCTTGGAGAATAATCCATGTGCCCTCAGAAGAATGTGTATCCTGCTGTGTTTGTGTGTAGTGTATTCTATAGTTCTATTAGTTCCAGATCCTCCTCTGTATTATTCAAAGTCTTTTTCCTTTATTGATTCTCTGTCAAGATGTTCTGTCTAATGTTGATAATGGTGTATTAAAGTTCCCCACTATAATTGTAGAGGCATCTATTTCTCCATTTAGTTTTTCCAGTGTTTGCCTCACGTATTTTGAGGCACCCTGGTTTGATGCATAAATGGTTATGATTGTTCTTTCTTCTTGAAATATTACCACTTTTACTAATATATAGTGTCTGTCTTTGTCTCTTACAATAGTTTTTCATTTAAAGTCTATTTTTTTTCTGATATTAGTATAGCTATTCTGACATTTTGTGGTTGTTGTTTACTTATAAGATTGTTTTCCAGCCATTCACTTTCAGCCTTCTTGAATCCCTGGGTCTAGGTTTGGTTTCTTATAGACAGCATATAGATGGGTCATATTTCCTTATTCATTCTGCCAATCTGCATGTTTTGACTGGTAAATTTAATCCATTAATATTCAGTGTTATTACTCTCAAGGAGTTACTTACATTAGCCATATTTTCTTTGGGTTTATGTATGTCATATGTTGTTTTTATTTTCTTTTTGTCTTTTTCATTTTTCTTACACTCTCCTCCAACTCTCTCCTGTTTTTTCCTTTCAACCTGCAGAACTCCCTTTCGTATTTCTTGAAGTTTTCTTATTGGGATTTCTGTTTATGTGTGAATATTTTGAACTCTCCATCTTTTTTGAATGCCAGCTTTGCTGGATAGAGAATTCTTGGCTGGATTTTTTTTTTTCTCTTTTACTACCTGTATTAGTCAGCCAAATGAGTGCTGATGCAAAATACAAAAAAACTTTAGGCTTTTATAAAGTGTATTTATTTGGGGTAGAAGCTTACAGTTACCAGGCCATAAAGCACAAGTTACTTCCCTCACCAAAGTCCATTGCCACTTGTTGGGGCAAGATTGCTGCTGACATCTACCAAGAGTTCAGGCCTCTTGGGTTTCTCTCTTCCTGGGGCTTGCCTCTTTCCAAGCTTAGGCTTGCTTCTCTCCACAAGGCCAGCTGTAGACTATCAGGTAAATGGCTCATCTCTTCCTGGGGCCTTCTCTGCTTCCTCATGACCAAGCTCCTCTGTGTGCTTGCTTCCCCAGGCTCCAGCATTAAAACTCAGCTTCATTGCTCCAACTTAAAACTCCAACTCTGTCCTTTGCCATGTGTTTTATCTTTGAGACCTCACCCACCAAGGGGTGGCACTCAATGCCCTACTGTCATGGTCCAATCAAAGCCCTAATCATAACTTATTCATGCCCAGATGAACAGATCACTTTACAAGCATAATACAATATCTATTTTTGGAATTCATAACTATATCAAACTGCCAAACTGCTATAATACTGTAACTATGTCATACCACTGCCTTCTTGCCTCCATGGTTTCAGATGCAAAATCAGCACTTAATCTTTTTGAGCTTCCCTTGTATGTGATGGTACTCTTTTCTCTTGCTGCCTTCAGTATTTTCTCTTTCTCTTGAGCGTTGGAGAGTTTTACAAGTATGTGTCTTGGATTAGGCCTGTTGGGATTTACACTATTTAGGGTGTGCTGTGCTTCCTGGATATGTAATCTGTCTCCCTCAATAGAGTTGAGAAGTTTTCAGGCATTATTTCCTTCAAAACTCCTTCTGTTCCCTTTCCCTTCTCTTCTTCCTTTGGGATGACAATAATACATATGTTTGTGCATTTTGTGTTATCGTTCAAATCCCTAAGTCCCTGCTGGACTTAGGAATTAAGCTGTGTAGAGTGATAGGAATAAAAAAGTGGAGTACCTACAGAGAAATGGGAAACCGAATTAGAGATAAATATATAGAATGAATTGAAAGGCCAGAATGACGAAGAGAGAGGGGAAGAGAAAAGAAAGGACAAAAAGAAAAAAAGTTAATAAAAGAAAGATAACAGAATAGATGGTATAGAAATAAAAACCAGAAGAACTGAGGACTAAAGAGAGGTGGAATTAAGAACAACAACAGAAAGCAGAAGATAAAAGATGAAGGAAGGAAAAAAGATAGTACAGGTAGACAAATTCGGTATACACAGAAAAGGGGAAATCAAGGAAGAAGAAACACAGCTAACAAGAAACTAGCCAGCAGCATCTAATTAAAGTAGAGAAAGAGGAAAGAAAAACAAGAGAAAAAAAAAAAACACAAGCAAGCAGTCAAACAAAATCTAAAGGACAGCCTTCCTTCTTAGGCCCCTGTGGAGCTTCTCAGGCTGCCTGTGTTCATCAATCAATTATCCTGAAGCCTTACCTCTGCAGGATTTGAAGAGGGTTTTAGCGAGTAAAGTATGTTAAATTTTTAAAGAAAGTAACTTTTTTAAGGAATAATAAGAGACCCAATAGAAGATAATACAAAAATAATGTCTATGTTTTCCCTGTCCTAAAGTTTCAGCTGAATATTTGATATCCTGGTGTACCACTACTCTAAGAGCAGCTGGGAATTGAACTGGGGACCTTGTATATTCTAGACTGAAACTCCTCCACTGAGCTAAACTTTCTTGTTGGGTCATTTAGCTCTTCAGAAAGCTATCCAGTCACTTTCCCTCAGGCAGGTTGGCTCTTTGCATTTGGATAAATTCCTGCTCTTTAGGAGTCTATCCCTGCCCCCTTTCTATTCTTATTACTTTGTCTCCTAGGCCAGCAGAAAGCAATAGCCTGTGTAAGGGGATTCCGCCTCACTTCTCCCAGTTAGGTTTAGTTCCCTTTTGAAATTCAAATGGGACCCTGATGACTGAACTCACTGCAAAGAAATGACCTTCAACCCTCTTCCAGACCACTCTCTCCTCCCAGGGGACTCTAGATAAACTCTTAGAAGCTTATTAAGCACTTCTACTGCCTGCCTCCCTTCGAGGGGTTGAAATTTTGATAGTTTTCAACACGTAACTAGTCAATTGCTTGGCACCACCCTCTTCAGGCCAAATTTTTCTACCCCAGCTCAGTTAGGTAAATCAAGCTGCCTCAGCAGATTCACCTCTCCCTTCTTCTTGGTGCCACCTTAAACCAGCTAGTACGTTCCTCAAAGCTCAAAGGGGGTCCAGGCAACCAAACCCACAGAAAGGAAACCCCTCTCATTTCTTATCCAGAACTCTCCCACTTTTAGAGTATTCTCCCTCCCACAGGGTGGTTGGGACTCAGGGTTCGCGGTGGCATTGCCTTGAGAGTGGGGCTTAGCCTTTCCACAGTTTCCAGGCTTTGAGGCAAGAATCTCAGGATTTTACCTTGAGCAATTTGTCTCTTTGTCCAGCTCTCTCCAGATCTATGCCCTGAAGCTTCCTGCTCTGTGGGTTCCCCAAACAGCCCACTCAGGCAGGATCATGCTTCCACTCAGCCATTTTTTTGTGAGAGAGATGGTGAGTCCGCACTTAAACAGATGCCATGTTGCCCGGATCCTTCAATGGTTCTTAATTCATCATTTTCCTTACTCATTTTGTGTTCAAATTGCCCAAGATTTAGCTGGTGAAAGACCCTTCAAGCTGCTTTCCATGTCCTTTCTTTTTTTGTTGTTGTTGTTAGCATTTTGGGTATAACAAGATGCTCCAGACTCATCTTGTACACTAATTTGTCCCAGCCCTGGAATCAACCATTTCTCCAAGGAGCCATGCTTCCTTTTCTTTTTTTTTTTTCTCCTCTTTTCTTCCCTTCCCTTCCCTTCCCTTCTCTTCTCTTTTCTTCTTCTATATGTTTCCTCTAATCTAATTTTATTGGTTAATACCTTGAGGACAATGTTTTATAGCAGTAGAGATAATGGGTATACTTGCTTTATTTCTGATTTTACTGGGAATGCCTCTTATATTTCCCCATTAATTAAGAAGCTGGTTTTAGAGTTAATTCATCATTACTATTTTCTTAAAGTTTTTTATTAGGAATGGCTAATAGTTTCTATCCAAAGTTTGTCAGATTCTATGGAGGAAATTATATGTACTTTTCTCCTTAAGCTTATTAATATGGTGACTTATGTAAAAAGATTTCTATTGCATTCCTGGTCTAAATCCCATTCATCATGGTGACTATTATTTTTAATGCAGTGTAAGAATCTGTTGTTCTATGGTTTTTCTGTTTATGTTATTTTATGATTTTTATGTTTATGATTTTTGCATCAATAGTCCTAAGTAATATTTTTTTATAGTTTTATTTTTTATATAATCTTTATCAGGCTTAGGTATCAATATACTTGTTTCATACAATAATGTGCAAGTATTCCTTCATTTTGCATGCTCTGAAACCATCTATATAGTTTGGGACTCTCTGTACTCTAAGGGTTTGGCAGAATTCCTCTGTGTGACACCATCCTGATGTGGTCCTTTTTTTGTGGGTAGGTCCTTGATAATGAAAACATAAAATTTTAATCTAAATTCTTACAGAGTGGTACAAAGTGTTCTGAAACAAACAAACAAACAAAAAAGCTGTGGTATAAGAATTTAGGTATTTTAAATCTTGGTTGATATTACCCAAGACAGACAGCATTATCAATTGCTGCATGTCTCTGTTAGGGAATCTGGAGTTAATGGAAACTGCATTTATTAGTGCTCTATGTGATCAACTTCCTTCTAATGAGATGGACACTTAGGCAAGTCAATTAAGTGTTTAATCTAAACTTCAGTGTGTACATGCAGGATCATTCCAGCCAAATTTTAGCCCAACTTAAATGCTTGCAGTTCTTTAACTTATTTTTAAAAAATCAGAGTGTGTTTGTCTTACATTTATTGCTTTTTAAGAACTCCTTTTATATTGGAATTATTGCAAATTTGTGTTTTCTTTTTATCATTTATCTCTTAAATTTGTCTGTTTTCAGATGGTTTTTAGTTGTTTTAAATTTGTCACTTTTTTTCTGTGTATTTGTCATTTAAATTTTAATATTATCAAATAAATTACAACTCTTTTTGGCTTATGTTTTGGGGGATGTGCTTAAGAGATCCTTCTTCAGGCTAAGGTAATTTACATAACTGCTTTATGTTTTTAGTGCTTTATTTTTTTTTTAATTTAACATTTGCAATTTATGTCAGTGTAAGATATAAAATAAGAATCTAACTTCTGTTTTCAAAAAATTATTAGGGGAGTGGATGTAGTTTAGTGGTTGGGTGCCTGCTTCCCATGTTCAAGTTCCTGGGTTCAATCCCCAGCACTTCCTTAAAAAATATATATATAGTAGTTAGTTGTTCCAACACAATTTATTAAAAGATTTATCATCTCCAAACTATATTGAAAGGCCAAATATCTAGTTTATCATGCTATATCTCAAATATATTCATATATTTGTTCCTTTGATATATCTTTCTATTTTGGTGGCAGTACGACATGAGAGCTTTACTGTACATTATTTTTGCCCTTAAAAAAGTCCTGATTTTTCTAGTATTTTATTCTCCTATCTGAAATTTAGAATCATTTTGTCTAGATACCCCAAATTCTGTCGAAATTCAATTTGTATTATTTAGATTTATATATTACTTTAGGGAAAAATAATCTTTTCAATATTACTTCTGACTATTCAGGACCATATTATGTCTTTCTATTTAGTCAAACTATATCTTTTATTAAAGGATTATAATTTATTCATAAAATTCCTTCATGCTTTAAAGTTAGGTAATTTTAATTAT
This sequence comes from Cabassous unicinctus, assembly GCA_029593785.1. NCBI lineage: Eukaryota > Metazoa > Chordata > Mammalia > Cingulata > Chlamyphoridae > Cabassous > Cabassous unicinctus. The sequence continues at coordinate 5,199 of JAQZBX010102745.1, read as the reverse complement.
TTTTAAAATATTTTGTTAATGTTGGCTAAAATATTGCAAATTCTAGTATCAAATACAACTAGGAACAAACATGGATGCATGCAACCATGATTGCCAATCAAACTCCATATTAATATTTAGCTAAAGCAATAAGGAAAAAAGATGCTAAATTTTGTAAAAATAGAGACTCACTCAGAACCTGTGCCCTTCTCAATGTTATTACAATTTTGTTAAATATATTTCCCAGAGACTTAACTCTTTGGTGTGTTCATGTGCTGGTTGAGCCTTGAATCTCAGCAGAGTTGCAATACCAACTCTCCAGTTCATTGGACTCACCCAGGACAACTAACAAGGAGATGATGATGGACAATGACCATCCCAAGGAACAGAGAGTGTCTGCAACTGCAAGCAAGATAGTTCCATCCATCTGCCCCGGATCTAAGCCACCTCTCAGTTAGAAGCAGAGTGGGCATCACCATTCCAAAATCCTCAAGATTGGGAATGAACTAAAGTAGACTTATTATTATTCTATTAGTGACATTATTATTTTGCAATGGAAGAATTGTAACATTGATATAAAAGCAGTGGCTACCAGAGGTTCTGAAGGGAGGGAGGGGGAAGAATAGATATAATATGGGGGCATTTTCAGGACATTGGAATTGTTCTGCATGACATTGTAATGATGGATATAGGCCATTATATATTTTTCATAACCTATAAAATTGTGCATGGCAGAGTGTAAAGTGTAATGTAAACTACAGTCCACATTAGTAGCAATGTTTCAATATGTGTTCATCAATTACAACAAAAGTACCATACTAATGAAAGATGGTGTTAAGGTGGGAAAGTTTGGGAGGGGAAGGGAGTGGGGTATATGGGAATTCCCTATATTTTTATGTAACATTTAAGTAATCTAAAATTTCTTTAAAAATTAAAAATTAAAAAAATTTACACCTGAATGACAAATTCTAGCAACTGTCTCTGTTTCCAGGTACTAACATGCTTTCATCTCGTGCACTTCTGCTTTGCTATCGTTCTACCTTTCTCCTATCATGACTGCCTAGTTCTATGCCCTAAGCAAATGTAACACAAGGCAAATGAATTTCTGAGCATGTCTTGCTATCACAATACTTCCTGCCTTAAGTTGCATGTATAGCACATAATTTGTGGGAAACATATCTCCCAGAATATATGGCCTCTTCATAATCTTCCATTAATCTACATCAAAATGTATTTCAATTTCTGTTTTTCTCACTCAGAGCACATTTGGAATGGCAAGAGAGGGACAGTAGTACAGGTTCTGTGAGCCAGGCAAGTGACATGGATTCTTTGATTGGTCTCTGTCTCATGAAGCAGCTCTAGGCTATTCCATGAGCTTTATTTTTATTTATTTATTTTTTTAATTTTAGTTTTTAAAAGATACTTAGATTACATAAATGTTATATAAAAAATAAAGGGAATTCCCATATACCCTGCTCCTTACCCCTCTCACATTTTCCCATGTTAACAACATCCTTCATTAATGTGGTACATTCATTACAATTGATGAACACATTTTGGAACATTGCCACTAAGCATGGACTATAGTTCACATTGTAGTTTACACTCTCCCCCATACAATTTTGTAGGTTATAGCAAGATATATAATGGCCTGTATCTGTCATTGCAATGTCATTCAGGAAAATTCCCAAGTCCCAAGAATGCCCCCATATTACACCTGCTTTTCGCTCTCCCTCCCCTCAGAACCTCCAGTAGCCCCTGCCTCCACATCAATGATATAAGTTCTTACATTGCTAGAATGGAAGTAAATCTATAGTAGAATACCAGTAAGTCTACTCTAGTCCATATTTTATTCCCCAATCCTGAGGATTCTGGGATGATGCTGCCTGCTCCATCTCTAATTGAGAGAGAGCTTCGATCCCGTATGGCTGATGGATGGGACTCTCTTGCTTGCAGCTGTAGACTCTCTCGTTTCCTTGGTACAGTGGTTGTCCATTCTTACCTCATTCTTAGTTGTCCTGGGTGAGTCCAATGAACTGGAGAGTAGGTGTTACAACTCTGTTGAGACTTAGAGCCCAGCTGGCACATGGACAGCCCCAGCCCAAAGATTCAAGTCGCCTGGATGTACACCTACCAACTCCAGCATCAACTATAGGTTCAAATAAAAGGGACAGAAGAGGCATGTGTAGAGAAGTCACAACTGAATCCAACTCTGTCACACTAGGGAACACACACTCCTAAGAGGGGCCCACTGGCAAGGCACCAAACTCCTGAGCTATCTGCCATGATCATAGGACCTGAGTGTCTCCAGAGACCTCAGGAGCCCCACTATTTGGGGTAGTATCCACTTTAGCAATCTATGAGCTCCTGCTGAGATATGCATAAGTGCTACCTCTGGGATCACTTCCCGACTCACTTTGAAGTCTCTTAGCCATATAAACTCATTTGTCTTTATATTTTCCCTCTTTTATTCAAGGTCTTTTTCCAGTTGTATTGCTCGTTGGTGCTTGGTAGTAATCCCTCAGCGTCAGGGAGACTCTCCCCGGGAATCGTGTCCCACACTGGGGGGAAGGTAATGCATTTATATGCTGAGTTTGGCTTAGAGAGAGGCCACATTTGAGCAACATGGAGGCTCTCAGGAGGTTCCTTTTAGGCATCCTACAACACTGGGCTAAGTTTCAATTTCAAGAGCAAAAGCTCATCAGAATAGTCATCAATATCAAGGGTCCATCAATAGACCATCTTTCTTCACTAGTAATTGCCCATGTATTCAGGAGATTGTTGCTGTTTCATTAGAGAATGTGGCAGAGCTCCTCAGGATGGGAATTCAATAATCTTTCAATTATTGTGTGAATCTCTACCCACTGTGACAATGCCCCATGAACATTTGAACACATTTATATACCTTATGTATATGTCCACGTGAACTTCCTCCCATGTATCCCCCATCACTGATACCCCACACCAATCATCCTCCCCTGCCACAGTTGTAACCCTTCTGTGGTCCAAAACTTCTTCAAAAATGAAGCCAAGAATATCACCAAATACAATTAATAGGAAAATGAAATAATAATGGTAGGTTTAAATATAAGAAATAAAATACATAATAATTTAGAAAAACTAAATTAAAAAATTTAAAAATTGGGCTATTAAAAACAATTAAAAATATCAAAAAATATTTTTTTGACATTTTGCCTTTCATCACTGTAATATCTGTTGTCTTGTATGTACAGTGATATTTTCTTCCATTTATTCCCCAATGTCTTACTTTTTTCATTTTTTCTTCAAAGTTTTAGGTCACAGTAAAGTCACATGCCCATATACCCAACATCCTCCTTCTTTTTCCCCTTCCCTTATTCATAACCTTTTTATGTGTGGATGGTACATTTTACAACTGATGTACAAAAATTTAAACATAGCTCCTAACCATGGTCAGTGTGCTACATTATGGTTTACGCATTTTAGACCATACACTTTTATAAATTTTTGCTGAAATTTAATATGGCCTGTATCCAACATTGCAAGATCATCCAGAACACTTCCATTGTCCCCTAAATACCCCCTCTTCTGTTTATTCTATTCCTCCTTCCTCCTCCCCTCAGGGCCCACGGCAGCCACCAGGCTTCACTACTTGAAGGACAAGATTCAGTTACTTGCAACAACACTGAGGGCTTGACACACTGGTCTGTCCTCCCCTATTAGAAAACACCTATGCTCTCAAGAGACACCCACCCCTCTGATCGAGAATATATCGGATCTTCCCAGGATGAGAGTCCAACCCCTTCATGCTCAGTTTGTGAGTCTCCACCACTGATACAACACACTATGACAAAATGATCACTCACACATTCTCCAGGAGACTGCCCCAGATGTACCCTGTCCCGAATGTCCCCCCATCCAACACCCCAAGCCAATAACCCTTCCTTGTCATATTGTCAAAAAAGCTTTTCCAACATTTTAGTTTCAACCACATTCCCACCAATCCCATGTTCACCTGCTCCTCCCATGTATCCCCCATCACTGATATCCCACACCAATTATCCTCCTTTGTCATTGTTGTAACTCCTCTGTGATCCTTTTAAAAATGAAGCCAACAAAATAACCAAATACAATTAATAAGTAAATGAAATATCAATGATAGTTTTAAATATAAGAAGATACAAAAATTGTTTAAAAATAAAAAAATTTAGAAGAATAAAAAATAATGAAAAATATATTTTTTAAAAATTTGACATTGTTTTTCATCTCTGTAAGATCTGTTGTCTTGTATGTACAGCAACTTCCATTTATTCCCCCAGTGTCTTATTTTTTCCATTTTGTCTTCAAAGAAGTTTTAGGTTACAGAAAAGTCATGTACAGAATATAGGGGATTCCCATATACCCAACATCTTCCCTTTTTTCCCCTTTCCCCTATTAATAACATTTTATACATGGATGGTTCATTTGTTACAACTGATGTACAAATATTGGAACATTGTTACTGACCATACTCAGTGATTTTCATTATGGTTTACATTTTGGACCACACACTTTTATAAATTTTGATGAAATTTAACATGTCCTGTATCCATCATAGCAAGATCATGTAGTACAATTCCATCGCCCCTGAAATGTCCCATTTTCCATCTATTCTATTCCTCCCTTCCCCTCCCAGCAGGACCCATGGCAACCACCAAGCTTCACTCCTTGAAGAACAAGTTTCATAGTTACAAGAAACAACATTGAGGGCTTGACATACTGGCCTGTCCTCCCATACTAGGCACTGACAAGGCTCTTGAGAGACTCTTGCCCCTCTATTTGAGAACATAGCAGGATTCTCTAGGTTGGGAGTCAAACACCTTCCCGCTCATTATGTGGGTCCCCACCCACTGATATAACCCATTATAACAAGATGAAACTCACACACTCCCTAGAAGCCTGCCCCAGGTGCACCCTGTCCCAAATGGCCCCCACATCCAATATCCTAAACCAGTAACACTCCCCTGCCATATTTGCCAAAAAAACATTCCTTACGTTGTAGCTTCAACCACATATGCACAAATCCCCCAAATTCAACTGCTCCCACCCCCAGCCCTCCCCTGAGTTCCATGGACAGCCCAACCCACCCTCCACCCCCTAACCCTCTCCCACAACAGCACTGCCCAGCCCAATAGCAACACTGCACCACTGTCATGCACATCCACTGCACAAGTACACATTTCCATCTTATCATAGATTTTG
>JAQZBX010102744.1:0-11120 GCA_029593785.1 Cabassous unicinctus | reverse complement strand
AGGGAAGAGGGAAGGAAGGAAGGAAGGAAGGAAGGAAGGAAGGAAGGAAGGAAGGAAGGGAGGGAGGGAGGGAAGCAGGGAGGGAGCCAGGCATGATCATTTTAACAGGCCCAGCTTGAGCTCTCCTTTTATTTACAAAATGAATCAGTTCAAAGCATTAACTAAAATAATTTCTATACTAAAATTAGTTCCTTTGCAATGGTATCTCCAGGGAAATAATTGAAGCCACAAGACTGTTGACTTATTTTTAAAAAATTAATTAACATATTTTGAAGCTAGAATTTGATTAAGAAGGTCAGGAAATGTTGTAAAATTCATATTTATGTAGCAATCTCAAAAGTCCTCTTCTGATGCATGACCTCCGAAAAAATACTTACATTCTTCAAAAACAAACAAATTTTGTGTATATAGGTCATGGCCCAGCTTTCAAGGAGTAACATCCCTGTCCTTGTGACAATCCCTGGATGTGAGGATGTGATCAAAGGCAATCATAAGAGGTTGGCTTATCAGAGGAGTTCCACTTTATTATTCCCTTGATAACTAAGAAAGAGAAAACTTTAAACCTACACCCAGTCCAAAGGAAATTAGTCCTGAAGGTTTCAGTGCAAGGGCTGTTCAAAAGCATGAAACAAGAATGAAGAGCAACCTTGGGTACATTTCCAATCACTCTGATGTTTTCCATTTTCTTTCCTCTCTGTATTCATATATATTATAATAAAAGTGTCTCTTTATTACCATTATGTATAGACTTATGGAGATTAGTTATTATACTTTATACCTAAACGTTTTCAAATTGTGAATAAGGGCCAACACCAAACCCTCTTCAACAGTCTTCCTGAAGAAAATTGCTATTTTGTATGTGTACTCATTGGTCCCTTTTAACAGTTTTTAACTTCACGATTATTTTATCTATTAGGATAGGTACTCTAGTTTACTTTGATTAATATTTGCAAGGATTGTTTTCCACCCCTTCAGTTTCAACCAATTTGTGTTTGAATTTAAATTGAGTTTCTTGTAAAAAGCTATATTAGTCAGCCAAGGGGTTGCTGTTGCAAAGTACCAGAAATCTGTTGGCTTTTATAAAGGGTATTTATTTGGGGTTGAAGCTTACTGTTACAAGGTCCTAAAGAGTCCAAATCAAGGTACCATAAGAGGTACTCTCTCATCAAAGTCGTTTGCCAATGTCTGTGATGGTTCAGCCTTCCTCTTTCCTCTCAAGGCTCCATAAGCCCAGCTTCTTCCAATCTCAGCTGAAGGCTGAAGGGCTCGTTTCTTTCTGGGCTCAGCTGCTCTGGTCGCTTCACAAATCAGCTGTAAACAATCAGGTGAATGGCTCAACGCTTTTAACTGGGCCATGGGATCAAAGCTAATAAGTTCTCTTCTCTTAGGAGTCTGTGGAGCTTTCTTCCTCTCTGTTCTTGATTGAGTGTCCATCTACATAGCCCAACAAACGGGGCAGAGGCTCAACCCTGCATGTTATAATGATGTGGCCAAATCAAATCCCTAATCTTGATTTAATCAAGTAAATGTAAAGTCTTTGTATTTAAATCAATCAAAGGGTATCATGCCCAAAGTAACAGACCAGTTTACAAACATAATCTATATCTCTTTTGGGAATTTAAAAATAATAACACACTGCCACAAAAGTATATAGTTTTAACCATTGTCCGATTTTTGCCTTTTGATGTAGAATTTAGTAAATTTCCCCTTCAAGTAGTTACTTATAATGAAATGCAGCACCTTCTTTTTTTTTTGCTAATTGCACATTGTTTGTTTTATACCATTTTTGTCCCTGAAATCTTCCATTAATGTCTATTGTCATATCTATTGGATTTTTTGTATTGTAGCATTTCACATTTTCTTCTTTTTATTTTTCAGATATTTTCTTTTTGGTTACCATTGGGCTTTAATCAAAGATCTAAAATCTGTAACCATCTCATTTGATTTGATATCAAATTTGTTCCTATACCCAACCATGACCCACTTTTTTTGTTGTACTTTATTATACTACATTTTTACACATTAAATATCATAAAACATTGAATTGCCATTACTTTTCAAGTATCTGCTTTTTAGAGACTGTTCAAATAAAAATGGGAGTTTTATAAAAAAAAATGCAATACAATATTATTTGTGGGATTATAATTACCATAAACCTTTACTAGAAATCTTTATTCCTTTATATTGCTTTCATCCACTCTCTGGTGTCCTTTCCTTTCCATCTGAAAAACTCAGTGATGAAATCCCTTAGATATTTTATCTGGGAATATCTTACTCTCTCCCTCACTTTAAGGCACTCTTGCCAGATATAAAATTCTATGTTGGAATTGTTTTCTTCAGCACTTAATTATATCATCCAACTGCCTTCATGACTCCATGAAAACCATGGAGAAATCAGCTCTTAATCTTACAGGCCTTATATAATATAGGGACTGTCTTTCACATAACATGTTGCTTTTTCCTTCCAGCTTACAAAACAGTCTCCTTGTCATTTTGTTCTATTGTTTCACTGTCCGGGCATGGTTACCTCAATTTTATCACATTTTTTGTTCTTGTTTGCATTAGTCTGCTAAAGGGGTACTGTTGCAAAATACCAGAAATCTGTTGGTTTTTATAAAGCATATTTATTTGGGGTAAGAGCTTATAGTTACAAGGCCCTAAAGAGTCCAACTCAAGGTTGTTTTCTCACCAATGTCAGTTGCCATGTGTTGAAGCAAGATGACCGCTAATCTCTGCAAGAGTTCAGCCATCCCCTCTGAGCTTCCTCTCTCTCAGCTGCAGGTTTGCATAGGGTTTGTCTCTCAGGGATTGCTCTCTCTCTTGGCATAGCATTCATTTCTTCTGGGCCTTCTATATCTTTGTCAGTTGTTCTGTTCTCTTCCCAAGGTCATCTGCAAACTATCAGGTGAATGGTCATCACACCCTGGGACCCCAGGCTCTAAAATGACAGAGCTTTCTACCTTCAAGCATCTTCTTGAGTGAGTGTCCATTTATGTTGGCCCACCAAGGGAGCAGGGACTCAACCTGAGCCATGCCTTACTGACATGGTCAACTCAAAGCCCCAATCATTTTTTCAAAGGAGATACCGGGGAATGAAGCCAGGACCTCATACATGGGAAGCAATCCCTCAACCACTGAGCTGCATCCACTCCCAATGGGAGGTGTTTTTTCATTTGCTTTTAGGAGGTACTGGGGATTGAACCTGGGACTTCGTTCCTGGGGAGCTACATCAGCTCCCCAAAACCACAATCTTTTTTTTTTTTTTGGCATTTTTTTAAACAAATCAATTTTATTCATACATATTTATAAAGCATAAATCCATCCATAGTTTACAATCAATGGTATTTGGTATAATCACATAGCTGTGCATTCATTACTTCAGTCATTTTTAGTTCAATGGTGTTATTAATATTAGATGAAATGTGGAAACAATTAATCAAATGGATAATAGTAAAAATAAATTATTGTCTCTCCACACATTGAAACGTTACACAGTCCATAAAGAAAATGACTAGCATGAGGTTTCTATAGTAAGATGAATAATATTTTATATAATGTCAATTCAAAAAAGCAAATATTCTTTATTTTCAAACAGATGAGAGAGCTTCATAGGAGAAAATAATTAAATTCTCCAAAATGTTGAGATAGGGTAGATTAATGAACAGATTATTTTTATTTCCTATTTTCTGAAGCTTTTGAAATATGTTTCTATTACTTTTTTCCTTGGAGGCAGAATACTTTTGAGTTGACCATGGTGTCAAATAGACTAGATTTGAATCCCAGCCTTGCCACTTACAAGGAGTGTGATTAGTTTAGTTTCCTTCTGTGTAAAATGGAATAATAATTGGCTATATTTTATAGGGTAGATTTGAATATAAGATAACAGATGGAAAGTGCTCACACTGTGACTGATCATATAAAATCTGCAAAGAAATGTTAATTATTATTGTTTCATGAGGAAGTAGAATGTATTGCTGACACCAACGATTAAAAAGGAGAATGGTGAACTGAGTGGTCTCTAAGTGTCTTTCTTGCTCTAGGATTTGATACTTCTTATTTTAATGATAATGTTTAAATACAAAAAGCTTTCTCATGACAGAGATAAATTTGCAGATTAATATGGAGTGCAAATATTGTGCCATAAATGTACAGTTTTGAAAATATAGTTTCCTTGAAGGATAAAACAATACTATCCCTGTTTCTTTATAATCTGAATAGGCTCCATCTTGGGAATTTGAGGGAATATGTAAAGTTTTATATTTAAGGCATTTGGGAAAGTGATTAGGAATTTGTGAGTCTCCTCATTTTATTTCTTCAAATAGCTGCCCTTGGTTCTGTATAAAAATTAAATTATGAGTCATTATTTATGCAGGATGGGAGAATACTTAGATTACATAAAGGTTACACAAAAAAATATAGGGATTCCCATATGGCCCACGCCCCACACCTCCTACACCCTCCCATATAAACATCCTTCATTAATATGTGGTACATTCATTGCAACTGATAAATGCATCCTGGGGCATTGCCACTGAGCATGGACCATAGTTCACATTGTAGTCTACATCCTCTCCCACACAATTCTGCAGGCCAAACCCATAATTGTAACAGATAATTTAATCAAGGGCCCCTCAACTGAGTCCTATATAATAGAAGATTTTCAAACCCAGAAGAATATATTAATTTACAAACATAATCTTTGTCTTTTTGGGATTCATAAATAATATCAAACTGTAACACTGGTCTTGAATATGTTTTTATGTCTTTCATTAAATTAGAGAAGGTTTTTGCCGTTAGTTCTTTGACTAGTCCTCCTGCTCATTTCACTCTTTTTTTTTTTCTCAGACTCTTATTACTTTTTTGATATTCTTGAAGGTGTCACATATGTCTCTAAAACCTGTTCACATTAATCATCTCTTTTATTTCTTCTCATCAACCTGAATCATTTTATTTGTGCTCTTTACAATTTCACAGCTGTGGGTGAAAAAACCCTGGAGTGTGTTGTGCTGTAATCTTCATTACCTAGAAGCATCATAATAATATTCAGAGTAGTAAAGTAATTTATGAATGCAAATCTTATCCCAGAGAAATCATTAACAATACCATAATATAAAGTATGGTTAAAAATCAATCATAGAAATAAAGTTTAATATTAAATATTTATAAACCAAAAAGAAGCCCAGAGAGAAGAATCAGAATTTTAACATTATATTTTAGGACTAGAAAAACCCAGTATAGCTTAAATTTTAAGGCATTGTACTGTACCTTATGAGGCAGTTTAGTATAGGAAACAAGGGAAGACATCCCATTGAAGCTGGGACCAAGAGAGATGGTGGCCATGAGACCTCCTGAGTGAAAACAGCTCTCTGAGAACAAAGCCTGAAAAGTCCACCAAGCCCTGGTTATGAGGTCCCATTTGAAACTCCCAGGCTCAAAAGGAATCCCTAGGTAACCCCAAACAGAAAGGCCTTCTCATTGTTCTCCTGAGAGCTGACAGGTGAGGATACAGAGGCAACCAATCACAACAGCAATTAGCTGAGGCCCACCCCGAACATGAGGAAGGGAAGGAGGGAAGAGTGGCTTTAATAAAGGCAACCCCTAGACCCAGGTGTGTCTCTCTACCTGGAGGAAACTCACACTCACAGCTTGGGTTGTGAGTTTCTCAATAAACTTTTACTGCCTAATTAAACTAGCATATCTCTGAAATTTACCCTGTGGTGTAGCCAAGAACCTAGAGAACCCAGAATGTTCTTATAACATTTGGTGAGCCAGTCAGGAGGAATAGAGGCAGGTAACACTCACTGGCCCCTGATAAAGACTTTTGGTCTAGACTTTTTACTCATAACCTTTCTGTGCAATCTTTTTTAAACTTCCATCTCCTTCTGCCATTTCAGAGTTTCCTGGATAGGCTCCCACAAGACATAGTCTCAATCTACTCAGACTTCTGGCTCCCTCTTCAGAGGTAGGAGGGGCAAGTCCACACACTATGCAGATCCAAGGAAGCTCTGGGCAGTTGGTGAAACCATCCTGGAAAAATGACTAGCCAGGTGACCTGAGCCATGCAGATGTCTCCAGGAGTCTATGAGGCCTCAACTCTGCCATTTGTTTGGTATCCTCCCTCCTCTAAACCTGTAGGTACTACCACTGGAGTCTTGGGACTGACTTCCAAATGCCATAATTTCCTTCTACTCAGATTTCTTGCTCTCTCTTTGGAGGTGGTTAAGGCAAGTCCCCATGCCATGCAGATCCAAGGAGGCTCTGTCTGGCAGGTGAAATTGTCCTTGTGGCCTGACTAGGCAAGTGGCCTGAGTCATGTAGGAGTGCAAAAGGGAGATCCCATGATCACCCTTCACCTCATACTCCATAACTAGCCTTTCCTCATTCCCTCCCAGGCCGTCTCTGTGATTTCAGAATGCCTGTCACCTGTTGTAGCATTCATTTAGGCCACTAGTTAACCACTTCTAATTAGAGCAACTTTAATCTTCCTACTATTGCTGTCCTCATTGTTGGGTCTGTGAAATAAATTAGAATGCCTTAGAAACTGAAAATGCATTTATTAGTGAGGCATTGGTCCCACCCATGGTAGTGCCCAGAGGTTTGTTCCTTCCTCAATCCCCGGGAGGCCCTGAGATCCCTGTTAATCCATTACCATTGTCTCTGGGACCCCCAAGGCTGTTTGATTGCAAGCCACAAAACAATCTGTCTCTAGCCTCTTAATGTGTTTCTTAGTGTCTCGTTTATCTGTAAGACTTGGTTACTGGTAGGGGACATAAAATGAAGTCTCTCTCATGGCAAATTCCTGAGGCCTGTGCAAAAGTAGGTCAAAAGTAGGGTCCCTGGCCAGTCCCTTTCCCAGGGAGAAAGTCTGGTTTGGTACTTTTGTTCTGGGAACCAGACTCAGATATCTCCAAGGCCCCACAGGCTCTGGTCCCAATCCCCAGAGCATTGTGATGGTGAGCAGGTCTTCTGACCTCCAGGATGCTGGCACAGTGACCAAGCCATTTAGTCAGATCTAGCATTGGGAACCCATCAAGATTGACGATTGTGTTTATCCTTCCCTAAGATAATGGGTGGCTCCACCAGCATTACAGCAGACTCCTCATTGGGGTATCTCCTACAAATTGAGATGACTTGCTTATTGATGGTCTAAAAAGGAAGAAACTAATTTCTTTCTGCAAAACCACATGGCCACAGTACAAGTTACAGGATGGCCAAGAGTGGCCACTAAATGGGATCCTCGATTCAACTGTATACTTCCATCCTACTGTGTAAGAATGAAGGATTATGGCTAGAAATTCCTTTGTCCAGCAATTTATGGTTATAAATCAGAAAAGAGCCTAAGGAATTCTTGTCAGTTGTGCTATGCAGAAGGAAGCCACAGAGCACAGAGGCGTCACCTCCTGAAAATGAAAAAGATATCTTATATGACACCCTTCTTGGTAACTGACCTCATTATGACCTGGTGCCAGATCCAGAAGACCCTTTAAACTCATAACCAGCAGGGTCATCAACACCTCCCCTATATGCTTCAAGCTTTAGTCTGGTGGGGCATACTCTAGCCCATTCCACCCTGCTAGGAAGTCTGAGGTCTCTATAGTATAAGAGCAGTGCCTAATAAGGACCACTCTCATGGTCCTGTATGTTATGGATAGCCCCATTTTGTGGGCTACTTACCATGATCGTCTTTATTCTCTTTAGTGGGACGATGTATCTTCAAAATTCCAAATAAATTTATTTTTCCCAGAATCAACATCTTCCAGAACAAGGTATTAGTCATGCAGGGATTTCACCCAGTTCCAATCATGATGCTGGACCCACCTTCCCTCTACCTCAATAGAATAGCCAGAGAGTTTCATTCAACATCAGGCAGAGACTACTGCCCATGACCAGCAAAAGGCAGCTATAGAAGATTGACCATCGCCCCTCAGCTCCTCATTAAGAATAAGAGTGTAAACTCTCTTAATGGGACATTGTAAAAGGTTATATAGGAAACAAGTGAATATGTCCAGTCACAGATGGGTCATGTCAGAGAGCATGGCCATTAGACCCTGCCCAGAAAATCCCGGAGGGAAAAGGAAGCAGGAAAAGTCCACCAAGATCCTGGCCTTGAGGTCCCATTTGAAATTCATGGCTTCAAAAGGAAGCCCCAGATAACTCTAAACAGAAAGGCCTTCCCATTGGTTCCCAGAAAGGGAACAGGTGAGGAGAGAAAGGTAACCAATCAGAACAGCAAATAGCTGAGTTCCCTTCCCAACAAGAGGAAGGGGGAGAAGTGAAGAATGGCTTTAGTAAAGGCAACCCCCATACCCCAGGTGTCTCTCTGCCTGCAGGATGCCCACACTCACATCTTGGGTGTATACTAATTCTTTTCTCTTTTCTCTCATATCTCAATGAACATTTTACTGGCCTAATTAAACTGACACATCTCTGAATTCTTTCTTGCAATGTAGCCAAGAATCTAGAGAACTTAGAATGTTCTGATAAAATTTATAATGTTAGAAAAAATCAATATAACTCAATATAAGTCATGTTTCCTTTTTGTTTCTTACTCCTGGTCTTCTGCCAACATAACTTTACTATTTGAGATCATATATTAGAATACCAACAATAAAGATTCTACAAAAAAATCATTCATAAAAAGTTTTGTAAATTATTCTGTCTTTCACTATCACCTATATTATTTGAAAGTATATACTTAATGACTATAAAAAATTGCTTTCAATATTGGAAAAATACTCCCTAATGGTGATTTTCAAGGAGTGAGCAGACACTTTTGAGGTGGTATTGACATAGGACATGTTCAAGCCCAAGGTCATCTATTGTGGAATAAATTGATGCTGGCCTTTAATGTACAAATAAGCATTTCTCATTATCATTGGATTTTTGATGAATGAAATAATTGTACATTCAAATTTGATCAAATATGTAAAAATTTATTTTATAATTCCTTGATCCATATCATGATATTGATTCCTGAAATTCTGCCATATATACATTTTTTCTTGTACCAGTTGCTTCTAAGTCTACATGCAAATTGATTTCATTATCATTAATTAATGAAAGATTCAGAAGAAAGGATTTCATCTAGTTGTATATAGAAGGAAGCTTTGGGCCATTAGTAAAGTTATAGAAGCATTACTCATCTCAGCAATGATTTTTACTTTATTCTTTCTTATTTCTTTTAATATAATAAAAGCCAATATACCAAAATAATAAAAGAAATTGCACATACATTGTTATATCTTCTGTCTTGATGAATTAGCTGGTACTCCCTAACTTTACTGGAAAACTCCACCATGTTTTCCTCATGAAGTCCCTAAAACACCCATTTACCAACTGGTGCACTCTCTAGAAAAAAGTTGGTTATGTTGCACCAGTCAATGAAAAATAGTTGGAGTTGTAAATTTTCCAAATTTGTATTTTTTAATATAGGCCAAGGTATGTAATAAATATTTAATAAATAATATTTTAAAATTATAAAAAATTCAGATGTGAAAAATGTATAGATAAAAAAGTATAAATATAAAGCAGCTTTATATGCACGAAGGAAAATATTTGGAAGAAAGTATACCTAAAGTATAACAATATTTATGAATGATTTCCATTTTTTTCTTTGAATTTCATTGTTCCATAATTTTTGTATAATTAATGCTGTTCAATCCTATGATAATGTCACACTTTAAAATATTAAATAATTTCATTGGGAAAAATATGCTATTACATCCATGGTATTTAATGACTTGGACTTTCAGCCACAGATAATTAAAGATTTTCTAGAAATACCTACTCTTTTACCCAGTCATAAATTAGAATACCTCTAAAGAATACCAAAAATGCTGCTCAACATTACGTGGCTTCTAAGGGAAAGGCAAATTCTTCTTACAAATTTGACACAGATGCATTAGTCCTTGAATTTTATCCTTGGCATCATGTCAAACAATCTTCCTTGGAAATTAGTCCCAGAGATGACCAAATATTGCATTATCCACAAGCCTCAATATAAGAGATGCCTTGGTATTATTGGGGTGAAAAGAAAGGGATACTATGCTCTGCTCGTGTTCACAGTAGCTCCCTGGTATATATGTAAGACATAATATCCTCATGAACTTTCTATGTGACCAGAACCTGAGCAGAAATTTTCTATGATTTTTTTTGAGCTAAAAAAAATGCACTAAAAATTAACATAAGTTAATGAAAAGGAAACAAATACTATTTCAGAGAAATTTCAGGGTCCATAAATGGTTTACAGATTTTTGTTGTGAGAAAACTAGAGGTTAACAAATTTTTAGACAGATGATACTGGACGAAATTTTTCAACAGCTTTGACCCATGGTAAGTATTAATCTCAAATTTAGAGCATTATAGTTTACCTCAAATAAATGGGGATATTATTAGAAGGATATGCATATACATATACATACATGTTGGCCTTACCTAGTTAAAGCTATGATTTATAAAAACAGAAATTTAGAACTGATATAATCAGTCATCAAGCAATGTACATATGTTGAAAATATAATTTTAGAAGAAATTTTATTAAAAAATAAAAAATCTGTTAAAAATATATATGAAAATTCATATGTGTGTTCTCTAATACACATGATGTTTTAGTATCAGATCTGTCATTTTTATTAAATCATACTGGATAGAAAAGAACAGTAAATGATGCATTAAATTATCTATCTTTGTTAATTAGATACCTAGCCTTATATTTTTGATATGCTGAAATTAAATATAAGTTATGAGCTTGATCTCTGTACGCAATCAATCTTGGTAGAATCACTGGGCCAGCAATACTTAATGGTTGTAACTCTAGATATGTAGCTTTTTGTGCCCCTTTTCTCATCTAAAAATGTGTACAAGAGTAACACATATGGTATAATGTTTTCATCTGAATAAATGTGCTAATGAAGGGAAGTATTTATAACAGTGTCATGTTCATTCTAATTATGCAATATGCATTTAAATATATATATTAGTCTCTATTATATAATTTCCAAATGTTGATATTTACCTAATTTATAATTGGCAGTCAAAGTAAGATTTTTTTGAGACATATTTTGCAAACTACTTTTTATTATGAATTTCTAAAATCATTGAGATGCTTAAAAAAAAAAAAA